>PVKU01005199.1:0-128490 GCA_004027475.1 Anoura caudifer
CCCTCCCACCCACATTCCCCCCTTTAGTTCATGTCCATGTGTCATAAGTTCTTTAGCTTCTACATTTCCCACACTATTCTTGCCCTCCCCCTGTCTATTTTCTACCCACCGTCTATGCTACTTATTCTCTGTACCTTTTACCCCTCTCTCCTCCTCCCACTCCCCTGTTGCTAACCCTCCATGTGATCTCCATTTCTGTGGTTCTGTTCCTGTACTAGTTGTTCACTTAGTTTGCGTTTGTTTTAGGTGTCGTCGTTAATATCTGCGTTTGCTATCTTTTCACTGTTCATATTTTTTATCTTCTTTTTTTAGATAAGTCCCATTAACATTTCATATAATAAGGGCTTGGTGATGATGAACTCCTTTAACTTGACCTTATCTGAGAAATACTTTATCTGCCCTTCCATTCTAAATGAAAGCTTTGCTGGATAGAGCAATCTTGGATGTAGTTCCTTGACTTTCATGACTTGGAATACTTCTTTCCAGCCTCTTCTTGCCTGGAAGGTCTCTTTTGAGAAATCAGCTGACAGCCTGATGGGAACTCCTTTGTAGGTGACTGTTTCCTTATCTCTTGCTGCTTCTAGGATTCTCTCCCTCAATTTAATCTTGGCTAATGTAATCCTGATGTGCCTTGGTGTGTTCCTCCTTGGGTCCAAGTTCTTTGGGATTCTCTGATTTCCTGGAAGTCTATTTCCTTTGCCAGACTGGGGAAGTTCTCCTTTATTATTTGTTTAAATAACTTTTCCACTTGTTGCTCTTCCTCTTCTCCTTCTGGCACCCCTATAATTCAGATGTTGGGATGTTTAAAGATGTCCTGGAGGTTCCTAAGCCTCTCATTTTTTTGAACTCTTGTCTCTTCACTCTTTTCTGTTTGGTTGTTTCTTTCTTCCTTCTGGTCCACTCCATTGATTTGAGTCCCAGTTTTCTTCCTGTCACTATTGGTTCCCTGTGCATTTTTCTTCATTTCACTTATTGTAGCCTTCATTTTTTCATCTAATTTGCAACCAAAATCAACCAATTCTGTGAGCATCCTGATCACCAGTGCTTTGAACTGTGCATCTGATAGGTTGGCTATCGCTTGGTCGCTTAGATGTATTAGCTATGGGACTTTGATCTGTTCTTTCGTTTAAGCCTTTTTTGGGGGGGCGGGTTCTGGTCACGCCTGCTTTTGAGGGGTGGAGCCTTAGGTGTTCACCAGGGTGGGGCAGCCCAGTCACTGGGTTGTGACACTGTATGTGGGGCAGGGGTCAGAGAGGGAACAATGGCACTTGCTCTGCTATCTCTTGGATTTCAGTCCCTTCTGCTGCTACCCACAAGCAAATTGGGCCCTTCTGGTGCTTGTTCCCGGGTGGGTGGGCTTGTATACGTTCTAGGACCCTGTGGGTCTCCCCAACGAACTCTCCTGTGAGGCTGGGAGTCTCTCCTGGCACCTCAAACCCCACAAATGTTTTCAATTGGTGCTTTTAGGTTTCATTTCCCGGCCCTGGGGCCTTGGGCTACGAGGTCCATCTCGCTCCCCATTCTTGCCTGGTTTATCTGTGCGTGAATGTGTGTCTGAGGTCAGCCAGCCACCGTGCATTCCTTACTGGGTCTGCTAGCTGCCGCCTGCCTGCCTGGGACTGCTAACCCCTGCCTTTTCCTGCCATGACCCCTCTCCACTTGCTGCTGACTCCACCCCTCTTACCAGTCTGGATGAATGGTTGTTGGACTTTCTTACAGTTAAATTTTCTATCAGATCTGAATGTTTTTTTGTTTCTAAATTTCTGTTGTCCTTAATTTTGGTTGTGCGAGGAGGCACAGTGTGTCTACGCCTCCATCTTGGCCGGAAGTCAGGAATTTCTGTTTCTTATGGGGACATTAACTGCCAGGCACATCTGGCCTGCCTTGTGTGGCCAAGAATGCTCTTGCAGCCAGAGATTCTCCTCAGCCAGAGGAATGCAGGTGCTTGAGGTAGGAAGCCATAGATAGCAGGGGACTGTCCGTGGAAGTTGCAGGTGATTTCAGAACAGGGCTGAGGGAACATGGGTGGGGCACTGATGGTATCCACTATACACACTGTCCATCTGGAACAGGGAGCAATCTTTGGGAAGTGTATTTACAGAGTGGGGGAGGGGTGATAATGGGAGAAAAAATCAGATGGTGTGGAAAGTTGGTGTAGCTCAGAACAATCCTAATAGTGTTGACCAATATTATTGATTTCTCACAGTCAATATTTCACATTCCATTTTGAGTCTTCAGTGAATCACATGGCAAGGTTAGTGATGCTCTTTGGATTTTTGTGAGTTGACAAGGTTTCCTCTGCAATGCTTTTGGAACATAATAGAAAAAGGATTTTTCAAAAAAAACTTACATAAATGTTTAACCTTTATCTACTTTAATATTTTAAGTGAGGAAATAAAAAATAATAATAGATATGACTTTGGGAGCTCTATTTGACAATAAGTGAACATAAGGCGGGGGACAGAATGGAAGAAAGAGCACTGGCTTTGGGGTTAGCTCTGAGTTTGATCCTAAATCTTTCCACTAACTGGCAGTGTGACCTTGGGCAGGATGCTGATCTGCTCTGGAGCCAGAGCCAGGAAATCCTTATCTGGAAAATGCGACAATACCTTCTACAGAATGTCTCATTTGGGTTTTCCCCGAAGCAGACCCTGAGGAGAAAAGCTTTTGGATTTGAGGAGTTGGGGTAACTTGTAACTTCAACTATCTAGTGCCTCTGGAAATGCATGATCAGCACATGGCTATTTTCACTCAAGTTAGTTCCAGTGGAATCACTATTTTTAGTTTTATGATTTTTTTCTTGTTAATAACAAGCTATTGTTAGAATGGCACATTTATTCTTGTTATGGGTTGTTACCTTTTCTTATAAATAGGATGAATCTTAGGGAAGGTGAGTAGTTTTTCTTTGTTAAGCATATACAAGCAAAATACTCAATGGGAAAAAAGAATTTGTTTGGCAGAGTAAGGAATGAGGGAAGGACAGAAGTGGTGGGGATACTTGTAGCCTCACATGATGGAAAGTTTAATGTGAAATCCAAGGCTCATGTCTCTATCCTCCCCTACTTTTCTTTCTTTTCTTTTATTACTGTTTTTATTTTTTTTATTTTTGGTAATGGTTCTAAATTAAAAAAATTAAGTGCTTTTTCTGATGCCTCAGGTGTTTTTCTGTGGCTGTGGTAGAGAGTTGGCAAACACTATTTTTGTGAACCTGTTACAAATTTACACTGTAGACCTTTAGCTAGGGCACAAACATCAGTTCATGGCTGAAGGAGCCATTTCTCTCTAACCTACCACAGGTAGAGGCTCCCGTCTGAGCTCCAAAGTTGCACCTGTGCACACCACTGACTCTTCTGTGACTTTGGAATTCCACTAGTTTCCAACTCTCTCATTTTCCTGAGAAAGAAACTAGCAAAGCCAGAGATGAAGTGGCCTGATTAAGGCCACGGCACTAGTTCTTATCACATCTAGGGCTGGAATAGTTCATGTCTTCCCAGCCTGGAGCTCACTGCTCCATAATGAAATTGTCAGGGCTTTGTGGGTGGTGAAACAGGACTCTGTGCCTTGACTTATGCTGATGCCCAAAGGTTGAGAATTAACAGAAGGAGTTAATTTCCTAAACTGAGGGGCTGGATGTCCTAATTTAAACTAGCAAAGGGGTGGAGCCTGAGATCTTTAAGGGTTGACACAAAATTTTCTTGCAGGGCATTTTCTGATTGCTGTTGCATTTCCTATGGAGGAGTGAAAGGGAGCTCTACCCTCAACTTAAACCAAGGGAGAAGGGCTCTAAGGGAGCTAATTGAAGAACATGATCTGTGGCCCCTGGAGTTTGGGATATATAGAGGAGAGAGAGAGAGTGAGAGCAAGAGACAGTGGAACTGGATGCATGTTCACTAAGAGGGGCAAGAATGTGTGTTTTTCAAGGACAAGATAAAGAACACAAGGGAAGGCACCTGTTTCGAGCTACTGACAGAGAGGGCACTGTATCAATTTCCTAGGACTACTGTTGAAAATTACCACCAAACCGATGGCTTAAAACCACAGATGTTTATTCCCTCACAGTTCTTGAGGCCACATGTATGAAATCAAGGTGTTGGCCAGATCACACTCAGTTTGTAGGCTCTTGAGGAGAATCCATTCCTTGCCTCTTCTAGTTTCCGGTGGTTGCTGGCATTCCTTGGCTTGTGTCTGAATCACTTCAGTGTCTGTCTCCATGATCACATTGCCACCTCTTCTTCTGTGTCATATCTCCCTCTGCCTTTCTCTTAACATTTATGATTGTATTTAAGGCCCACCTGGATAATCCAAGACAATCTCCCCATCTCAAGATCCTTAATCACTTTTGCAAAGTCCTGTTCTGATATATAAAGTTAATATTCACATGTTTCAGGGATTAGGACATGGATCTCTTTTAGGCAGCATTATTCAGCCTACTAGTGATAGGGTGTTTCATCAGAGAGAGTGTGGTGGATGGACTGATGATGACCAGGGCCTTGGGGCTCAGGAGGCCTTATTTGTGTAGCAAATACTCTCACACTCACCTTATTGGAGTTGCAGCTGTGGAGGGCCCTTCTCTACTACCTCAGACTCCTGCTAACTGTGCCCAACATTAAAGGAAGACACAAGAGTTTTTTCTGCCTCAGAGACTTCCTCAAAGCCTCTCAGAAACAGCCTGGAAATGATTGGCAGGGGGTAGTAGTTTATGCACTCTGATGGATAAGGGAGCAGGTGGGTTAGTGTCTAGCCTTAGGTCTTTCAGACAGAAAATTCTAGGAGGTATTTTATAAACTTTTCAGAGCTTGGTAAAACAGAATTCCCCTTGCCTACAACAGTGACCTCAATAATGCATTTTATGGCTTTTCATCCTTCCCCACTTCCTCACTTCTGAGTCCTGCAATCACCTCTCAAATAAACTACATATACACAAATTCTTATCTCTGGCTTTGCTTTCATCAGACTCCAAACAAAGAAGGTTTCCAGACAGGGAATCCCTAAGAAATTACAAAAATGCTCCAGGGGAGTGGACATTACGAACTTCTGTGCTCAGCAGGTACCTTTGCTGGATTACTGTGCTGGTTTAGTACATTGTTTCCTGTTCCCTAAATCATACTTTTTGCCACCCACTCCTCCCTTCAACTATGGAGGAGCCAGAGGCAGGTAGGGTTAGGGAAGGGTGGAAACTAGAAACTGACCATTTTGCACACTCCCTCCCCTCCTCATCCCTGCCAGGGTCCCCTGGCTGAATCAGACCAGTTACAGCCTATTTACGGCATTCAGTTCTTTCAACATCCTGCTTGCTTTTGTCAATCTACTTACTCTGCTAACATCTGCATTTCTTTTAGAGACAAACTGTTTAACACTAGATTCTGTTTAACACTAGATTCTGTTTAACACTAGATTCTGTTTAACACTAGAAGTATAACACTATGATTCTGCTTTTAAATATCCTCTGTTAACAGTTATATGATTCTGAAGAAGTAATCAGACTGTTGCAAAGCATATCTATAAAATAGAAGGAAAATCTCAACTCACAGAGTGCCTGGGAGGATGGAGTGGGCTAAGTCTAGGAAAATACCTGGCACATGGGGTCTTCTCTCTTCTACACTACCTGTTGCAAGTGTCCCAAGAGAAGGGACCACATAGGACTCCTTTTTATAAGCCAGGTTCTTGGCAGAGTGCTTGGGATTCTTTAAGTTCTCAGTACCTTGCTGAATGGAAGGGTGGGAGGTTTTCCAAAAAGCAGCTCTTAATCATTGCAGCAGGTGCTATTGGTCCCCTGCCCCCTGCCCCACAGCCTATCAGTGTTGTTGGCAGGCAAGGCTGCTAACTGCCAGCATCTGCATCTGTCTGCTGAGGGCTTCCTCTGCTGGCTCCATATGCTTCTGTGGTGGGTTGGAAGTGTAGAGAGTTAATGCACCCCCCACCTTGAAGCACCCCTCAACCAATAACTTCGTGGAGTTGTGGACAAATACCTCAGCTTCCTTGTCTCTTGGGTAAAATAGTATACACAAGCGCTCCCCAGTGGGATTGAAATTTAGATGCTTGATACCCAACCTGCACTGGCTTCCCTAACTTCCTTGTTTCACTTCCTCACTTCTCCACCTATGTTTCCTGAAATTCCTTACCAAATAAACTACTCCCACTCAAATTCTTGTCTTGTGGGCAGTTTCTGGGGGAACCTAAACTAAAACAGTCACATCACTTAGATTTGATACGTATGTGGGGCTTCATGAAGTTAGGCCCTTTCAATTCCATAACATCCAGCCCCCTCCTTGCTTGGTTTCAGACCTTTGGATACTGTGTAAATTACTTGACCCAACTCAAATTCATCCTGTGGCCTATGTGCTTGCCAAGTCAGAGCTGGCTCTAGGCTGGCTGGGGCAGTCAACTAAATCAGTTGGCTGGTGTGCTGGGGCCTGGCCCCATGGTGGCCCCACAGCTGTTTCAAGAACACAGATCTTCCTTTTTCTTAATGTGAAAATGAATTCAGATTGCTCAGGAGGCATTGTCATGGTTTAACTTGTCTTTTATTGTGAAGAAGGGGATATAATATTGTCACACCTTTGTTTTCCCTTACTTTTCTCTTTGGTCCTGTTGGGAGTAAATCTCTTTGGAGGCTCTCAGTGCATTTGCTGTGGGTCAATGTGTTCTCCGTGCTAAGTGATGTATGGGAGCAGTCAAGGTGATGGGAGAACCTGGAAGAACTTGGAAGACTTTTCAGGTAAAGCTCATTGAGGTTGTTGAGCCTGGGACAAAGTAGACAGTATTCATGTCCAGATAACTTGTGAAGATTTATGGCAAAATAGGACCTCTGGGTTTTCTAATTATATACTTTAAAATAAGATAGAGAAATGTAATATAACATTAAAAAAATTAAAGTCATTAATTTTCTAGACCATAAGTCTCCAATTTTTAACTCTTGGAGCCTTCCCTGAATGGTAGAATGGTTTGGAAAAGTTTTCCCACACTTAATTACCAGGGCCTGGCACCTCCGAATGCTTAAGGATTAGGAAGATGACTCTGATATTAGGTCTAGGAAGAGCAGATATTCTTTTTTAATAATTAGGTTTAGGAGGTACTGTAATAGGAGACTAACTGTCTCACTGCAAAAGAGGTGTCTGATTTTTTTTTCATACATTCCAGCCTAGAGGCTAGTTTACCATGAAGGCAGCTTTCCCCATTCCCCAATTCAAGGATGTGAAGTTTCCTGTTTTCCCCAGAACTAGAGGTCAGATGATTCTGACAACCACCCATGCTGAAGGCCACATCTCAACAGCAGGCCTTTGTTCTGGATGAGGCAGAGGAGATGGGTTTGTAGGGACTTGAATTTGGGGAGGGAAGATGCCTGAGAATGGGTAGGAGTGGAGAGGATTGGAGGTAGGTCTCCTACCAGCTGAGTGCATGTGAGGTGTGAGTCCTGAGGCACAGGGTGAAGCCTGCATCTAGGGTGCTCCAGAGAGTCCTGAGAGTCCCTATCATCCTGGGACACTGCATGTCTTAGCACATGTCACTGGAACTCAGAGCAGAGAAAGAATTGAGCATTTTTCAGCTGTGTATGTGTGTACATGCATGTGTGTGTGTTTCTTTCAGGCTGAGAAAGAGAGGAGGAGGACCTCTTTTCCTCTTTTCAAACAGACATCTAAGCTTCTTCAATCTGAAAGATGGGAAGACAAAGAAAGTCAGGCATGAATCCAACTAGTCTGTCCAAACCTTGTCTTCCAAGATAAGCAGCTCAATATCTGAGCTGCATCTTTTCTTCTGCCAATTTTTGTATGGAAATTTACATAACATTTGATAGAGTATTTTTAAATTTTTTTATTACTAATTAGAGAGAGAGAGAGATAAATTTGTTGTTCCACTTATTTACACATTTGTTGGTTGATTCTCATATGTGTCCCAATGAGGGATCGAACCTGCAACCTTGGCATATTGGGATGACTCTCCAACCAACTGAGCTACCCAGCCAGGGCCCCTTAAGCAGTGTATTTCTAGTTGGCTAAATATGGCTGCAAATTCTTTGCTGTTCCTCCCACTGAGAGGTGGAGACTAATGCTTGACTAATAGAATGTGCCAGAAGCAGTATTTAGAACTTCTGAGGCTAAGTCTTAAGAAGCCTGCAGCCTTTGCCTGTGTCTCTGTGAACATTGTCTCGGAGTGAGTCTTGAGTGGTAAAAATTACCAGTATTCTTTCTATCTACCTGTTGAAGAGGTCACATGTGACATCTAGGTATTCTGGTCAACACTCACAGCTGAGCTCAGCCTGCCAGCCATCCCTGCCAAGGTGCCAGGGGCATATATAAAACTGTTTTGCACTCTCTAGAACAGCCTGCCTACCAGGTGAACACCTCTGTTGATGTCCTGTGGTATAGGAGAATTACACAGCCATGCCATGCCCAAATTCCTGAGATATAATAAAATGATTATTGTTTTAAGCCACCAAGTTTTGGAGTAGTTGGTTAGTTGGTTAAGCAGCAAGAGATAATTGGAATACTAATATAGAGAAAAGAACATATTTTTGAGTCAGTACTGGACTCAAATTCTAGCTTCATTGTTTATTATTATGTAATCACATTAGTATGTGATGTTAACAAGTTATATAGTTTCCTCCTGTGTGCAAGAGGTAGTTATATCTACCTCCCAGCCTTGTCATGAAACTTACTGGTAAATTGGGTAGTGTTCAGGAAATTCTAAATATCTGGACCTCAGACAGGCCAGGATTAGTTCATAGCAAATATATGCATTTTTAATGTTTAAAAAGAATTTTTGTAGTTAGGCTTATTTAAGCTTTACAATTCTCCAGTCAAGTAGAAATTCATCCCATTTTATTGAGGAAAAAACTGAGGTTTGGAGAAATTATACCAGAGTCAAAAAACCAGACCTTAGGTCCATGTTGCTTTGTTCCGAACCCAGTGCTACCCCACTATTTCGTTCTACTTCCTGATTTTGATCAGCATAAGTAATAACACCTTTCTTGTTCCTAGGTTGGATTTTTAAGTAGGCAAGCAGGATCTTTTCCTACCAAAACAACCAGCATTTTGGCTACAAAATTGACTGCAAGGCCCCCAATCCACCCAGATTGTTATCAAATCAGCTGCCCCCATATTCCACCCAATTTACCTTGAGCTTTTAAAGAGCATTAAAAATCACAGTTTATGGAGTTCATTCAAGATGCCCTGTGATAGTCCCTTTACATATCTTATTTAATCTCATACCAGCCCTTTAAGATAGGTATTATGCTCCTCATTTTGCAGATCAGGAAACTGAGGCTCAGAGAGGTCAAATAGCTAAAGAATTATGGAGCTGAGATTCAAGTCTGACCTTTGACATGAGTCATATGCCTTTTGCTCTCTCCTTGTCCACCCTGCCCACCCAGCCCTGGGGCCCTGCTTTGCCTGTCAGGGAGAGAACTGGAGCCTTTAGCTTCCATCCCAGGAGGCTGGTACTTTCTCTCTCTATGTGTTTTTCAAAGACAATGCCACCAAATAGAATAGGGTTCCAAAGGAAGATTGAATGAAGAGAGGTGTGCAATGCTGGATAGACCCCGGATGATGTTGTTCACTACACAGTTACTAATGGAGCTTTGACAGGAGGCCCTTGGTGAGGAGACTGAGTCACAGCATGCCACAAGGAGCTTTTGCACATTAGGTTTATGATGTAGTTCACAAGATCAATCCCACAAGATGAAGGGTCTATGTGTAATTTTTGTATGTATCAGATGCTGAGGGATCTGTGTTCCTGCCCTTCCAGAACTCTCCCTTCTCCCAGCCTCAGTAGTCTGTGGGAGCCAAGATACCCATTTGTCCTCTTGAAAGGTTGCTATATTAACATAAAAAAATTGGTAGTCTTTATTTTTGACTCAGAACTAGATCACCAAGATGACAAACAAGTTTACAATGAGGTCTTGGATGATTAGTCCCTAGTACCCCTCAAGTGGTCACTTCAACTAAGCAGGAAGTGAAATGTTTTCTCAGAGAACAGGTCCCAAGCTTTGTCCCTTTTCCATCCAAGGCCTGTGTAGGAAATCTGCAGCAGACTCTTGAGTTTGATGAGGAAATTCTTTATTTAGTGAAAATAACTTGGAGTGAACCAGTTCCCACGAGCAGGTTTTCCTAGTATCCAGATCCTATCTGTACCGATTTCTAAGCAAGAACATCAGCGTAGCAACAATTAGGCCAATCACAAATAAATCCCAGTATGATCCAAGGTTATTGTCCAATTTTATCCATTTCCATCTCATTGTAAACTGCTGGGAAGAGACATTCTGTTAAAAAAAAATCCAAGCCTCCCACTTTATTCAAAGCCATCATCTCCCTCTATCCCACCACCTAAGAGTTGCTCACTGGACTTTTCATAAATTTGAGATCTGTTCGAGACAAACTTACATTAAAAAACCAGTTATCTTGGAGCAAATGCACAGTTTCCAGTTTCATGAGGGCAAGGAATACAGGTATCTGAGCATCGGGACTTGTTTCAGCAGCCATGTCATATAGTCTCCTGGCCAAGTGAATGTCCTAGAAGTAGAAGAATAGGCCCATGCTCATTAAGTACAGATTCTTTAGGGGTAAATACACAAAAGCCATTGTAATTTATCTTTGGTAAGCAATGTTTATATCCTATTCCTTGGAGCCTATGAATATGTTATGTTACATGGCAAAGGGGATATTGCAAATATAATTAAAATTACAGAACTTAAGACAGAGAGATCCTGGGTTATCCAGGTGGGCTCAGTATAATCACATGGGCCCTGAACCACAGAGTTTTCTCAGGGCTGAGGGCAGAACAAAAAGTCAGCAAACGTAGTAGAAGGAGACATCAGGAGTTCTAGGCATGTGAAGGAGTGAAGGATTCATCTCTCCATTGCTGGATGGCCCCATGGAAAGAATGAGAAGGAACGTAGACAGCCAGCAAGGAAACGGGGAATTCAATCCTACAAATGCAACAAACTGAATTTGGCCAACAACCTGAATGAGCTGGGGAGTGGATGCTTCCCCAGTGTGGAGAGCAGGACCAATAAAATGGCATTGGTCCAATCAAGATAGCATAAAGTATATAAAACAAAGTGGAGCCATTCATATTAACCAAAATGGCTGTCAGTTAGCCATGACACTTTGATTTAAGAGGGAAACTACTTAAGTTAGAGCAGAGACATCTGGCAGGAAAACACACATAAGATATCTGTATATGTGATCAGAATAGCCATGTTTGTGAAGTGGGACCACCCATAGATAGGCTCCTGGGAAAATTCCCCACTTGCCATCAGGGGTGCCAAGACTTATCAAAAGACCCAGAAAGGTGGAGTACACCACTTTCAAGGTATAACTGGGGCAGGCTCCAGATCACTGCTGAGACATTGAGCTGCACACACCAGAGTGCTGCTCCACACCATGCTGATCTCCCTTGGCATCAGCCACCAGAGGCTCTGACCTGTGGGACTGAGGACTTTGCTTGCCCTGCTGCCGACCTGGCTCTGGAGATCCTTTCTTGCAAGATACTGACAACTCCTTTGCCCACTGTGCTGTTTCCTGCACTTGCAGATATGACTCTGTGACTCAGGTTTGTTATCTCCCACTGATTGATGTGTATGTGTATGTTATATTTCTCTTAGATTGTTAGAGTGTGAGTAGGATGTTAATGTATGTTGTTCTACTTTGAGTGAGTGAACTTGCATTCGATAAAAGCTGAGTGAATAGCATAGTTGCCGTGTGTGACTCTTGTCCAGTCCTTGGTGCTGGGCTGCTCATCAGGCAGCTAGCCACCAGTTGCCTGGCTGGGCTGACTTATTGGACAGACTATATCATGAACATATGCTCGTGACACCCAGAGCCCCCTAGAAGGAACGTGACCTATGCAGAGAACCCAGTGAAGCTCACCCAGACTTCTGATTTACAGAAACCATGAAATAATAAATGTGTGTTGCTTTCAGCTACTAAATTTGTGATAATTTGTTACAGTTAGGAAACTATCTTCAAAAACTTTCTTGGATACCCCTGGACCTGATACTAGGTATGATTCCAGTTAAAGGGGCAAGAGAATGCTTGACACTAACAGTGCAGTTTCCTAAAACAAATGACTACACATAATAACATGCATTTAAAATTCCTAGTTTCCTTCATAGTACTTATCATGGCTGAAGTTACAGAATTTGTTTATTCACTTGTTTAAGTTCTTGAAGACAAGGACTTGGACTACCTGTTTACCTCTGAATTCCCAGTGCTTTATGAAGTGCTGAGTACATAAAAAACTTTGATAATGCAGTACTTGTGGAATGAATAAATAAACTATTTTTGTTCTCAGGCTAGAATTTGATTCCTCAGAGGACATACTATGTTTTTAGGGAGCTTTTTTAAAAACTATAATGTATGCCATGGCACATAAACATTTTTTTCTTTTTCCACCTACTATGACTTATTCTTGTTTGCTTTATTTTTGCTTTGTTTTCCAAAATAAAGTAATGAAAAGGCTAAGCAGAGTTGCTTTTAAAGATTGAAGTGCCCTGGGACAGTCCCAGAATTTTGCTTGGGTGTCTGTGGATTGTTTTCAAAGAAGGGGAAGAAGAGGGATTTTTTTTCACAAATTGTGGTCATTCAGTATCTCTATTATTCCTCTCCATCTCCCAGAACTTTATTATACATAGTTCAGTAGTTATGAATCCTTGAGACCTCTGCTAAACCATTTTTTTGGGTAATGTCCTGTTTTAGCTATGTTTTGCTTGCCATTTTTTTAAGTTTTCCCCAACTTTTGTGGTCTAGTAAATTGATTTGTTGGAGAAAGAGGAATGCTCTTGATTAAAATACTTAAAATTCAGGAGACTGAGCAAGTCCTCCTGGAAACAGCCAAAGTGGATGTTGGGGGGGAAAACAAAACACAAAAATAAAAACAAACCCCACCTCTAATTTGTGTCTCTAATTCCAACAAATTAAGTGAGTGTTCATTGGAAAGCACCCTGCAGATGAGAATGGCTGTGTCACCAACCTGCCCTTGCCCTTCCCCACACCCGCTCCACCACACACATTAATGGTGTATTGACTTGAATAGCTGAGTGAAAGGGAGTCTTTGTCATTATCTTAGGCATTCATTCTTATTTGAGGCAGGCAATAGTTATTATTCTTCAGGCACAAACATCACAATTCAATCATTAGGTTTGTAATAAAAAGTAGTCAGAAGTACCTTTAATGCCCAATTAGTCTCACAATTTGCATTGGGGGTGGGGTGGGATAGAAATCCTTTCTTTAAAATTCCCAGAGAAAGAAATTCCTGAATGCCTGTGGCTAGTTAGGGTAACCCATACAAAAGGAATTGTATTACTAGACTCTAGAACAGAGTTCAGTTCCTTATCCCATTTAGTAAAAATCCAAATAATTCAAATAAAAAATTTCCTCTCAGTAGTTTTGATGATGATGAGTCATTAAATAAGTCCATTATATACTTAATCCACTTACATTTAACTTTTCTGTGGTACAGTGAGTTTATTGGCTTTAACTTCAGTGATTTAAGTGATTATGTAAAGCAATCTACTGATTCTTCTTTCTTTTTCCCTTTTAAATATTTTGTTGTTTATGCTATTACAGTTGTCCCAATTCCCCACCCCCCTCCACCAGCCCACCCTCTTCTCCAACAGTCAATCTCTACACTGTTGTCCATGTGCATGGGTCATGCATATATGTTCTTTGACTAATCTTGTTATTTTCTTTCAACCAGTCCCCACCACACCCCTCCCCTCACTCCTCCCCTCATAGAACACCACACCTGTTCCATGTTTCTATGTCTCTTATTCTATGTTGCTCATTAGTTTATTTTGTTCATTAGAGTCCATTTGTAAATGAGATCATATGGTATTTGTTTTTCACTGACTGGCTTATTTCACTTAGTATAATAGCGTCTAGTTCCATCTGTGCTGTCACAAAAGATAAGAATTCCTTCTTTTTTACTGCTGTGTACCATTCTGTTGTGTAAATGTACCACAGCTTTTTTATCCACTCATCTACTGATAGACACTTATGCTATTTCCAAATCTTGGCTCTTGTGAATAACATTGCTATGAACATAGGGGTGCCCTATATTATTTTTTAAATATTTTTTAAGATTTTATTTATTTTTAGAGAGAGGGGGAGGGAGGGAGGAAGAGATGGGGAGAAACATCAATGCATGGTTGCCTCTCACATGCACCCTACTGGAGACCTGGCCAGCAACTCAGGCATGTGCCTTGACTGGGAATTGAACTGGCAACCCTTTGGTTCACAGGTCAGCACTCAATCCATTGAACCACACCAGCCTAGCAGTATTCTTAGGATATATTCCCAGAACTGAAATAGCTGGGTCAAAAGGCAGTTCCATTTTTAATTTTTCTGTGGAAACTCCATAATATTTTCCAGAATGGCCACACCAGTATGTGTTCCCACCAACAGTGCACTAGGGTTCTTTTTTCTCCACATCCTCACCAGCAATTGTTGTATGCTGATTTATTTATGATAGCCATTTTGGTAGGTGTGAGGTGGTATCTCATAGTGGTCTTAGTTTGCATCTCTCTGATGGCTAGTGATGTTGAGCATCTTTTCATATGTGTATGGGCCATCTGTGTGTTCTTCTTGGAGAAGTGTCTGTTCAAGTCCTTTGCCAATTTTTTTAATTGGATTGTTTATCTTCCTGGTATGGAGTCATATGAGTTTTTTATATATTCTGGAGATTAAACCTCTGATTTATCATTGGCAAATATGTTCTCCCATTCAGTGGGTTCCCTTTTCACTTTAATGATGGTTTTGTTAGCTGTGCAGAAGCTTTTTAGTTTGATGTAGTCTCATTTGTTTATATTTTCCTTGCCCTAGGAGATGTATCAGCAAAAATATTGCTATGTGAGGAATCTTAAATTTTACTGCCTATGTTTTCCTCTAGGATTTTTATGGTATTGTGACCTATATTGAAGTCTTATATATCTTTTGTTCATTTTGAGTTTATTCTGGTATATGGTGTAAGCTGGTGGTCTAGCTTCATTTTTTTGCAGGAGCTAGTCCATTTTTCACAATATCATTTATTGAAAATACTATCTTTACTCCATTGTATGCTCTTGCCTCTTTTGTCATGTATTAATTGATCATAAAGGTGTGGATTTATTTCTGGGTTCTCTATTCTGTTCCATTGATCTATGTGTTTTTTCTTATGCCAGTACCAGACTGTCTTCATTACAGTGGCCTTGTAGTATAGTTTAATACCAGGTATTGTGATCCCTCCAACTTTATTCTTTCTCAAGATTATTGTGGCTATATGGGGTCTTTTGGTTCTATATAAGTTTTTGGAGTATTTGTTCTAGATCTGTGAAATATGCCATTGGTATTTTAATATAAATTGTGTTAAATCTACATATTGTTTTGGGTAGTATGGATGTTTTAATGATGCTAATTTTTCCAATCCATGAACACAGTATATGCATCCACTTATTTGTGCCTTCCTCAATTTCTTTCTTCAGTGTCCTATAGTTTTCAGAGTACAGGTTCTCTTACCTCCTTGGTTAAATTTATTCCTTGGTACTTCATTTTTTCTGTTCCAATAATAAATGAGATTATTTTATTGGTTTCTTTTTCTGATAGTTCATTGTAGGTGTATAAAGCTGCTGTCAATTTCTGAGAATCGATTTTGTATCCTGCTACTTGGCCAAATTAGTTTATTAGGTCTAGTAGATTCTTGGTGCAATCTATATGGTTTTCAATGTACAATATCATGTTGTCTGCATATAATGACAGTTTCATTTCCTCTTTTCTTATTTGGATACTTTTATTTCTTTTTCTTGTATGATTGCTCTGGCTAGGACTTCCAATACTATGTTAGATAAGAGTGGTGAAAGCAGACATCCCTGTCTTGTCCCTGATCTTAAGACTTAACAATTTCAGGTTTTTCCTATTGACTATGATGTTAGCTATGGATTTTTCATATATGGCCTTTATTAGGTTGAGGTATGATCCTTCCATTCCCACTTTGCTGAGAGTTTTTATCATTAATGGGTGCTGGATTTTATCAAATGCTTTTTCTGCATCTATTGATATAATCATATGATTTTTTTCTTTCATTTTTGTTTATGTGAGATATCACAATTATTGATTTGTGAATATTGTACCAACCTTCCAGGTTGTATCCAGACTTGATTTATCCAGGATAAATCATACTTGATTATAATGTATGATCTTTTTAATGTAGGTCCAGTTTGCTAATGTTCACCAGGAATATTGGCCTATAGTTTTCTTTCTTTGTTGTGTCTTTACTTGGTTTGGAATTAGGGTATTAGTGGCCTTTAACCTGTGGAATCTGATGCTATCTTTGGGTAGATAGTATCACAATTGAGTTGAATATTTGGACACCCTGCTGGTGTCTGAGAATTATTTGTTGGTATGGGAACACCCCTGACCCCCATTGAAAATTGGGTCTCAGAGCACCTAATGATAAATCTAACTATGTATATTTTAAATTCATTTCCAAGGATAATTCCCCCCACACATTTTCTCTTAATTTAGTACAGATTTCCTAGTAATTATCTTAAAATATATACATGATTTCTTTCATTTAAAAAGATTGTCATTTATTTCTTATACTCCATGTTACAAAAACATTTTAGAACTGGATCTGACAGTACTTATCCCTCCACATGAATTAACTGTTCCCCTTTCACATTTTATAGTACTTTTCTTGTGTGAACATGTACTCATGTCATTCAGGCTTTCGCTAGAGCCATGGACGTTTCTTCTATAGTAATGTATGATCTCCTTGAAGGCTGTCTTATTCCTCTCGTATCCTCAAAACCAAGCTTAGTGCTTCCTGACTCAAAACAATTACCTGTTAAATATTTGAGTAAATAAATAAAGAAAAGCAAGGCATAGTGCTACAGTAATTTTGAAGCAGATATATTTTTGAATGTTCATTGCAGGGCTCAGAGGAGGGATGATATTGAAACTACTCTTTGAAAAATGGATTGGTCTTCAATGGGCAAAACTGTGGGAGAAGGTGATTCTAGCAAATGAAGTAATGTGACTAAAGGTCAGGAGGGTTTAGTTTAAGCTCTTTTGGTGGGGAGGAAAAGTAGTTTAGAAGATTGACAGGGAATAAAGAGCCAGGGTAAGAAGCCTGGACTTCGTTAGGCAACTGAAAGTAAATAAGTTTTCTTTATTTTTGTGTTTGCTTGCTTATATATATATATATTTGTGTGTGTGTGGGGGGGGGTGTTTTGGGGGGAGGGTAAGGTGGAGGGATAATAGTACCAGAGTTATCAAGAATAATCTGATAGTGCTTTGTTAGATGGATTATGCATGGATTAACTAAAGTAGTGCTATATCTGTAACAAATAACTCCCCTCCCCAAATTGCAGTGGCTTAACACATTCAACATTCCAAGTGGGTATTTGTAGGGGAACTTACTCAGATGCAATATGGCTCTAGCAGCCAAGGCATCTGGGAAATGTTGGATACTTAACTCTCTGTAGCCTCAGGTTTGGCTGACTCCCCAGAAAACAGAAATGTCATGCCCCAGGAAGGTTAATGAATGTGTAGAGTATAATAACTTCCTGATGTTATCTATTAACATGCATTTTCTTTCTGATGGTCTACATGACTACCCACCATATGATTTTACTAGTAACCCCCTATAAAAAAGAGACCCTGTCCTGGCCCACCACTGCTGGAAGCAGATGCCTTGCCCATGTATATGTTTCTCCTGTTAAAGCTCTTTTGAATTTGAATAAGGCTACATGTCCATTCTTCAGAATTGATCCTGAATTTAGACTTTTGGGGCTCTCCTCCAGCAGTGTTCCAGTTTGGTGGAAAATTTTATTCATGTGAAAATTGAGGGGCCCAAGCTCCTTCTAGCATGTGGTTCTGCCATTTCCTAAAGCCTCTGTGTCTTCTGCACTCAGCATTAGTCCAGAAATGACACCTTCACTTTTACTTCCATTCCTTTGGTAAGAACTACAAACATGGATGTGAAGGGAGCCTGGAAATGCAGGTTCTCACTAGGAGACGCATCCCAGCAGCAAGACCTCCCTGTAGATTGGGCGTTACAAGTAATTAGTGGACAGAGCTATCCCTGCCTCATATTTAAAAAGGAAAATGTGGATGGGATACCCCTGAAAAGCCTTTACAACAAACCTATGTGAATAGAAATTTGGACCTGAACAAGTATATGGACAGAAGGAATGGGTAGGAGGGCATAGGCAATAGGTTTTGTTCTTGGTTGTATTTTTGAAGTAATTCTTGAATTCTGTTCAAGACAGAGGTGTAGGTAGATACACTTTGCTACCTTGTACAACCAAAACAAGGACAACAACAAATTTAAAACAAAAAATAACCAGAAGTGCCAGAAAATCAAACTGTATGGAAGTCTGACTGGTAGGAAGGGTGGAGACAAGCAGCTAGGGCAGAGAGAACATGCAGCAAGGTGGTGGCTGGAGGACCAGGGTGGGTAAAGTGGCAGCTGATGGATCAGGTGGTCCCGCATTTGCGTGGAGATAAACCAGGAGGAACAACTGGAGAGTGAGACAGACCATGTAACCCAGGGTTCCAGCCTGGGAAATAAAGCCTCAAAACCTCTGACTGTAAAAATCTGTGGGGATTGCAACAGTGGGAGAAACTTTCAGCCTTACAAGAGAGTTTGTTGGAGAGACCCACAGGGTCCTAGAAGGTACACAAAACCACCCACCTGGGAATCAGCACCTGAAGGGCTCAATTTGCTTGCCAGTAGCATGGGAAGTACTTAAAGCCTGTCAAGAACTGAGCAAGCAGCATCATACCCTCTTGGACCCCTCCCCCACATGGAGTGCCACAATGCAGCAACATGGGTTGCCCCAACCAGGACAATATGTAAGGCTCCACCCCTTACTACCTAACAGGTGTGCCAAGACAAAGAAATATGGCCCAAATGAAAGAACAGATCAAAGCTCCAGAAAAAATACAACTAAGTGATGAAGAGATAGTCAACCTATCAGATGCACAGTTCCAAACACTAGTAATCAGGATGCTCACAGAAATGGTTGAGTATGGTTGCAAAATAGAGGAAGTAGTAAAGGCTATACAAAGTGAAATAAAAAAAAATGCACAGGGAACCAACAGTGATGGGAAGGAAACCAGACTCAGACCTTGGACCAAAAGGAAGAAATAAACATTCAACCAGAACAGAATGAAGAAACGAGAATTCAAAAAAAATGAGGAAAGGCTTAGGAATCTCCTGGACAACTTTAAACATTACAACATCCAAATCATAGGGGTGCCAGAAGGAGAAGAGGAAGAGCAAGAAGTCAAAAACTTATTTAAAAAAACAATGAAGGAGAACTTCCCTAATCTGGCAAAGGAAATAGACTTCCAGGAAGTCCAGGAAGCTCAGAGAGTCCCAAAGAAGTTGGACCCAAGGAAGCACATACCAAGGGACATCATAATTACATTATACAAGATTAAAGATAAGGAGAGAATCTGAAAAACAGCAAGAGAAAAGGAAAGAGTTACCTACAAAGGAGTTCCCATAAGACTATCAGCTGATTTCTCAAAAGAAACGTTATAGGCAAGAAGTGACTGGAAAAAAGTATTCAAAGTCATGAAAGGCAAGGACCTGCATCCAAGACTATTCTGTCCAGCAAAGGTATCATTTAAAATGGAAGGGCAAATAAAGTGCTTCCCAGATAAGGTCAAATTAAAGGAGTTCATCATCATCAAACCCTTATTATATGAAATGTTAAAGGGAGTGATCTAAGAAATAGAAGAAGATCAAAACTATTAACAGTAAAATGACAACAAACTCACAACTATCAACAACTGAATATAAAAAGCAAAAACAAGCGCAAATTAAGCAAACAATTAGAACAGAAACAGAATCACAGAAATGTAGATTATATGGAGGGTTATCGGAAGGGAGGCAGGGAGAATGGAGGAAAGGGTACAGGGAATAAGAAACATAAATGGTAGGTACAGAGTAGACAGGGAGAAGTTAAGAATAGTATGGGAAATGTGGAAGCCAAAGAACTTATATGTATTATGCATGGACATGAACTAAGGGGCGGAGGAAATGATGGTGAGAGGGGGCTGGGGGGTGGAGGGGAATAAAGGGGATAAAAAAATAGGACCACTCTAATAACATAATCAATAAAATATATCTTAAAAAAATAAATAGAAAAATATGAAAACCCTGAACCTCTCTCATGCATCCTCTGAAACTCGCTCTCACCTTTCTAGATGTGAACACTTCTGACATTTAATGTCATAGATTGATTTTGGCTATCTTTTTGCTTTATCTAAATGGAATCATAGTGTGTTCTCAGTTGTATCTGATTTCTTTCACTCAATATTAACTTTGTGAGCTTATTCATGTTGTTGAATAACTCTTTTGTTTTGCTGTGTTTTCTGATAAATTCTAATACTGAATTTCTAAAAGTAAATATTCAAGTGTAGCCATCACCTCAGAATCCTCTATTGTGCCCTCTATTAACCTAAAAATAAAAGGCCAACATGAAAAAAACATTTTAAAAATATTTCTGAAGTACTTCTGAATCAATTATTAACTGAGAGTTTCATAACAACTTGTACAATGAATATAGAATTATATATAGAATTTAGAATTTCTAAATTTAGAATTTGGAGGTCATCTCCCAATTTTTCCCCAGATAGTTATTTTTTGTTTTCAGAACAATGGTACAGTCAGTTCTGGGTCACAGTTAAAGTCAAAAACTTATTGAGCTTAATCAGAAGTCAGAAACTGAGCAGTGACTTCCAGCCAAGATGGAGGCGTAGGTGGACACACTGTGCCTCCTCTCACAATCAAAATTAAGGACAACAAAAATTTAGAACCAAAAAACCCAGAACAGATAGAAAATTGAATTGTATGGGAAGTCCGACAATGATTCATCCAGACCAGTAAGAGGGGTGGAGTCGGCAGTGGCTGGAGAGGGATCGCAGCTGGCAAAAGCAATGGCTAGTGGTCCTGGACATGCAGGCAATGGTTGGCACACCCCAGGCAGCGGCTGGGTGCAGGGAGGCACTGAGCAGACCAAGCGAGGCACCTAAGGTGGTTGACTGTGGTCACACATTCACTCGCAGATAAACCAGTTGAAAACAGGCAGCGAGACAGACTGTGCAACCCAGGGCCCCAGCTCCAGGAAATAAAGCACTGATTGAAAACACTTGTGGGGGTTGAGGTGCCGGGAGAGACTCCCAGCTTCATGGGAGAGTTCGTTGGAGAGACCCACAGGGTCCTAGAATGTACACAAGCCCACCCACATGGAAATCAGCACCAGAAGGGCCCAATTTGCTGGGGAAAGCAGCTGAAGGGACTGGAATCAGAGTGCAGAATAAGCGCCATTGTTCCCTCTCAGACCCTGCCCCCACATATAGCTTCACAACCCAGCAACTGGGCTGCCCCACCCCAGTGAACACCTAAGGCTCCGCCCCTCACTACGTAACAGCCGCGAGGAGACTGAAAAAAAAACCCAAAAAACCCCAAAACCCAAAAATGGCTCAAACAGAGAACAGATCAAAGCCCCAGAGCCAATTCATCTAAGTGACCAAGAGATAGCCAACCTATCAGATGCACAGTTCAAAGCCCTGGTGATCAGGATACTCACAGAATTGGTTGATTTTGGTTGCAAATTAGATGAACAAATGAAGGCTACAATGAGTGAAATGAAGGAAAATGCACAGGGAACCAATAGTGATGGGAGGAAAACTAGAACTCAAATCAATGGAGTGGACCAGAAGGAAGAAAGAAACAACCAAACAGAAAAGAATGAAGAAACAGGGATTCAAAGAAATGAGGAGAGGCTTAGGAACCTCCAGGACATCTTTAAACATCCCAACATCCAAATTATAGGAGTACCAGAAGGGGAAGAAGAAGAGCAACAAGTGGAAAAGTTATTTGAACAAATAATAAAGGAGAACTTCCTCAATCTGGCAAAGGAAATAGACTTCCAGGAAGTCCAGGAAGCTCAGAGAGTCCCAAAGAACTTGGACCCTATGAGGAACACACCAAGGTACAGCATAATGACATTAGCCAAGATTAAAATGAAGGAGAGAATTCTAGAAGCAGCAAGGGGTAAGGGCACAGCCATGTACAAAGGAGTTCCCATCAGACTGTCAGCTGATTTCTCAAAAGAGACCTTCCAGGCAAGAAGGGGCTGGAAAGAGGTATTCCAAGTCATGAAAGTCAAGGATCTACTCCAAGATTGCTCTATCCAGTGAAGCTTTCATTTACAATAGAAGGTAAGATAAAGTGCTTCTCAGATAAGGTCAAGTTAAAGGAGTTCATCATCACCAAGCCCTTATTATATGAAATGTTAAAGGGACTTATCTAAGAAAAAGATAAAAAATATGACAGTGAAAAGATAACAAACTCACAGATATTAACAACCACACCTAAAACAAAAGCAAATAAGCAAACAACTAGACAACTAGAGCAGGAACAGAAACACAGAAATGGAGATTACATGGAGGGTAAGCAACAGGGGAGGGGGAGGAGGAGAGAGGGGGAAAAGGTACAGAGAATAAGTAGTATAGACAGTGGGTAGAAAATAGGGGGAGGGCAAGAATAGTGTGGGAAAAGTAGACACTAAAGAACTTATGACACATGAACATGAACTAAAGGGGGGAATGTGGGTAGGAGTGGGTGTGCAGTGCAGAGGGGAATGATGGGGGAGAAATGGGACAACTGTAATAGCATAATCAATAAAATATATTTAAAAAAAAGAAAGAAATTGAGGAGTGACATGTTCTCATCGAAGCTATGAGGATAACCCTCCTACATCTCCCTATTCCCAATGTTCTCTCTAAAAGTAGAGAATTAACAATGACCTGTATTTTTACTTTGATGATTAGTTGATTTATATTTCACTTTCTTCTCCTAGAAGGCTTAAATACAGAGTTTATAAAACCTGATTCTACTCTACGTACTTTTTGATGGTCATAGAAATCCTAGTAATAATATTACACTCATCTTTCTCACTAGTTGCCCAAGGATTAACTAATAAAGAGGATTGTGAGGTGCCTTGCTGAAGAAATGCTTAATTGCTGGATGATTTAAGTGCTGGGAAAACCTGTTCTAATTGTTTTGCTTTCATTAACCATCACTAGGAACAAAGTTTGGGCTTGTTCATTTTAAGATATTAATTTAAAAATATTCAGTTAAGAATTAGAAAAGGTGGTATCTCCTTGTTAACCTGACTGTGAGATAACCAAATTAATACATTGGCACCTGAGTACTTGGTTATTATTTTCTAATTGCTAAACAGAAGAAATTAATAAAGACAAAGAACAATGGCCCCTCATTAACTAAATATAAAATTCCCATGTCCAGGTCTGATGTTAAGTGCAACCCCTGTGTGTGTGTGTGCCTGTGTGCGTGCATGCATGTGTGTTCTTTTTTTTACATATAGAGACTTTCCATAGAAGATATATATGTCTGTGCCTGAGAGACTGATCAAAATGAACTACCTGTGATAAAACAGAAACCCTGACAGAAAAGAACAGAAATGTGGTAAGAAAGAAACTTCAAAAGTTTTTCTAAAGGTGTGGTTAAATTATTTCTAAAGAATCATCTAATATAGGTATACAATACAAACCCATTATCTCCCAATTCCTGAACTTTATAAACACGAGAAGCTTGCAGCTTCTAGGAATGGGGAAAATACACTGGATTTGGAGTTGACATTTTTTCCCACTGCTTAGGGGGCTGGGGCTGATGAAAAGTGATCAGCTAAAAAAACAGGCCATTCCTGTGGAGTACAGGAAGGCAGGGATCTTCACCACTGGATTTTCAGGACCTGAATAAGATACCGTTGGTTGGAATGTGAACCATTAGCAGTTGTCAGATAGGAAATTCCCTACCACTAATTCTCAAATACTAGCACAACTGGAAGAAAAAAGACAGCATTAAAAAAACACACACACACACACAATTTGATAACCCCTCTTTATCTGGATCTAGAAATGCAGCCCAGAATATAAACACTGAAGTGATACATGTTCTTTAGCACTAAGAATGACTCAGTTCAAGGCCAACTCTTTCCTCCCAAAACATGGGATCAGACAGTCCTGGTTCAAATTCTGTCACCACTACTGGTAAGTTCTGCAAATTTGGTCACATGACAACCTTTTTGTACTTCAGTTTCTTGATGCATACATTGAGGACAATGATAAGGCTTATCTCATTGAGTGACTATGTGATTTAAATGATATAGTATATATAATAAACCAATACCTGACTGTTGTTATTATTGATATTTAATACATTTCTCACTCTATCAGATCCAAAGCCAATTTCTACCTGAATTATGCTTACTGTCTAAGAGTTTTATTTACCCAATAGTTCCTTGTTTTGTTAGCATGTTTTCTCTTTTTTAAAAAAAGATTTTATTTATTTATTTTTAGACAGAGGGAAAGGGAGGGAGAAAGAGAGGGAAACATCAATATGTTGTTGCATCTCACACACCCCCTACTGGGGGCCCTGACCTGCAAACCTTGTGCCCTGACTGGGAATCGAACTGGTAACCCTTTGGTTCCCAGCCAGTGCTCAGTCTACCAAGCCATAACAACAAGGGCTGTGAGCTTGTTTTCCTAATGAATATGGCTCATCTCCTCAAGTCACAGGTAATCTTTGAAGGATGGAGATCTATTTTCTTGGGCCTTTTTAGAGTGATCTGCACTCTGTTATGTACACAGTGAGTGTTTCATAAGACATTTCTAGATTAATGTCACTTCAGTATCCACCTCTAATCTCATTCCCACTTTCTCCTTGTTACTGAGAGCTTTAGAGTCAATGGAAAAGGCCCAGGGGTAGAAGGGAGTTGGGGCGGAGTCCACCAGTATTTCTGGAAAAACCATGAATTTATAAATCAAATTGGCCTAGACTAGATTTATTTTACTCATTAGCTATGTCCTTGAGCATAAGTGGAGAAAATAACTTCTACCTCATAAGGTTCTTATTAGGGTAAGTAATATGTGTTGGCACGTAGGATAGACTTAGCAAGTGTTAAATCTTTTTCTTCTTTCCTCTATATTTTGATGACATTAATGAAATGCAAAACAATTATAAATTTTCCCTTCCAATAGAGCTGCCATTACTAGGTTTGGACTATTACCAACACAATTACCTTTGCGACACCCAATCCGTGTTCATACATATATGCCAGATTGAACATGGCTTGTGCGTTGTGGTATTTGTGAGCTGCAATGCTGTAATGTGTGGCTGCTGTTTGATAGTCCTCCTTAGTTCCGTAGCCATAGTAATGGTAATCTCCAATTTTTAGTCTAGCAAACGCATTGCCTGATAGAAATATTAGAAAGAGAAGAACTCATATGATTCATATACATTTCCTAGAAACTCAACCTAATGAATATACCATATTTTTCAGACTATAAGACCAACCCCCAAATTTGGGACGAATAATGCTTGTTAATGTTGCTGCTGAGTTCTGTTTACATTTACAATGGTGAAATATTGTTATTTATGTTATTAAATATTTTACCACATATTTTGCTTCAAAATTTTTTTTCCTATTTTTCTACTCTAAAACCTAGATGCATCTTATGATATGAAGAATACAGTGTGTGTGTGTGTGTGTGTGTGTGTGTGTGTGTGTATGAAAAAATTTATACTTGGATCCAAGAATCAGGATTAGATATAATTTATGAAATACAAAACGTAACACTCACTGCTAGTCATCTTCTCTGTGGGGTAACTCTCATGGTATGGTATAAATGTTCTTAAAACATAAAAAATGGTGAATCTTACCTTCTAATTTTATGTTTTGAAGATAGGTCAACTTTGGGGAAACTGGATCCCACCCCTCCCATTCTCAGATTTCAATTATAATCTTCACTCTCCTGAATCATGTGTTTCTCCTTTTCCTAGATCAATCCAATCAGTCATTCAAACATACTTGGTATTTTCCATGAAGAAAAACTCTTCCTTTATCCCACAGTGTCTTCTAACCATTCCCATTTCCTATTCCTTTCACACTAACCATCTCTAAAGCTGCAACCCACTCCAATCTAGCATCTGCCCTTCTCCTGCATGAAACTACTACTTTCAAGGTCATCAATAACCTCCATGCAGCCAAATCCATTGGCCACTTCCCTGTCCTTGACCCACTGGACCTCTAAGCAGCACTGCAGTCATTGGATCTATCTTCCCAAGCACTTTCCTCTCTTGTCATCAATGATATTGCAGCTTCTTGATTTCCCTCCTGCCTCATAAGCCTCCCTTTTCTAACCCTTGCCTGACTTCTCCTCTACCCAACTTCTAAATTTTGAAATATCAAAAGCTTGTTATTTGACTCATTTTTCCCCTTTCTTCTCTCCCTTCTTTTATCTCCTCCCCCACTCCCTTCTCTTTCCACTACTCTCCTGTTTCTCAACTCTTTCTCTAGGTTATCTCATCTAGTTCTGTGGCTATCTTTATGTTTACTATTGCTGAAATGTATGCCTGTAGTTCTCTCTCTCCCAAACCCCAGACTCTTATAACTGTCTTATTGACTTCTCTACTTAGATCTAAATCATAAAACATTCAACAGAGATTCTTGACACACTGCTACCCTCTCCCCCAAACCAAATCAGTTTCCTCCCTATCTTGGAGGAAGTACCACCAATGTTCAGGGCATAAATCTAGGAAAATTATTTCTAATTCTTTTCCCCAATTTCCATCACTAAATCTATCCACAAGTTGGTTCTACTTCTAAAACACACCCGTTTCTTGCATTCTCTTCCACATCTAGTCCAAGCTTGGAATACTATAATAGCCTCCAAACTGTTCTTGTATCTCATCAACATTTTCTCTGCACAACAGCCAAGATGATCTTTAAAAATGTAAAATTTAATCATGTTATTCCTGTGTTAAATCCTCCATGTGCTTTAGTTTGTACTTGCAATAATATCCACACTCCTTACCTAACCTACAAGTTACGCTTCATCTACCTTCTACCTCCCTGACTAGCTTTATCTCATGTCACTTTTTTGATGTTCTCTAGCCTTCTTAACATTCCTTAATATTCCTTCAACACACTTAGCTTATTTTTGCCTTAAGATCTCTGCAGTAAGATCCTTCAAGTCCCTCTGCCTGGCATGTTTGGTATTTCTCTGACTCTGCATGTGGCTAGTTTCTCATAATTCAGGCCTCACCACAAATGTCACTTCCCTCCTAGATATCTTCTCTGACTACCTTGTCTCAGGGATCTGCTCAGCCTTCACCACAGTAGTTATCTATCTTCTCTCCATGCTTTATTTCCTTCACAGCACATATGACAGTTATTTTATTTGTTTACTAGTTTAGTTTCTCTCTTTCTCATGAGGGCGAGAACTTGTAAGCTCTGGATGACGAGCATAATCCCAGAACTAGAATGGTACTTGATAAATGTTTGTGAAATGAATGGATAGATGTGGTAGGAAAATTTTAGAAAATGCTTTCCCCAGATGTTAAGTATTTTAGAATCTTATTTTCCAACAAGCATCAATAAATTCAAGAGTAAAAAAATTCATATGACATTTTATGATACAAGACTTCAGTTTTTTTGAAGATCCCTTAGGGATGCCCTCTAAGGGTCTCTTTGGGGTGCAAGGTTCCATCCACTAGGACAATGCTGATGGGAAAGATGAGGGAATGCTCATCTAGGACATTCATCTCAGCTGTGGCTAATCTCTCTAGCACAGTCTAGGCTTGCTTGGAAAAGGAGGAACTCCCCTGTGTGGTATGATTTGAGGTATATCATGAAAGGCTATAGGATTCCTTCCAAATACCATTTGGTCTAGTGCAATTCCTAAAATCTTTTGGAGTTGATTATTCTGAGCACTGAAGTTCTTTTAATCTTCTAAAATCCTCTATTAAAATGTAGTACTATGAGCCATCTTTAGCTCTGAGCATAAAATTTTTAAGCTGCCAAGATATTAGTTATCAGGATTTGCTTCCCAGGTGCTTCAGATGTACAGGTAGTTGGCAGTATGCCTTATGGAAATGATACCCAGGAGAGGGGTCTGCAGGGACCTGGAGAGGCAAGAAGCCCAAGGAGCCCTGAGGAGAAACCCACTGTATCTCTAATTTTGCCTAAAGGTGCCTTCTTTTAACCCTACGATTCCTTCTGTGCCATAACCACAAAAGGACAGGACTTTTGTACATTTTTTGAGCTGTATGAGCAGTAAGCAGAACCCCTGAAGTCTCTGAGAATGGAAAGCAGTGAACAAGTAAGGTCCCCAGAGGATTCAGCTCCACCCTAATTAGGGAACTAACTGGGGGCATGTGGGGATCCTGACAGGCTCCCAGGAGTCACTTGACAGTGATAGGGATTTCCCCTTTAATTATACAGTCACAGGTCAGTGACTGAGTCCTGATAGTTCAGCACCCTCCTCACATACAGTAACTGCTGAAAGAAGCACCACCATTGACTGATTAGAACTTTCATTACTAGATTTTCTAACCTCAAGTGAGCTACATTTGGGGGGACATTCATACCTGACCTCTCTTGTGACATGTAATTATTTTTAGTGGCCTGACATTATTATATTGGTGAATTCTGTTTAATATTAATGTCCCCTCATTATCAATGGTTCTTTTCCTTGGCAAAATTTCCACACCATTTCCTGGCTTGGAATAAACTAGTATTTGCTGCAATTGGGCTAATTGCCATACCTGAGAGGTTGCTGGTGTCATTTCTCACTCCAAACAAGGTCTTTATTACATTTAGAAAGCATAGACTTTTCTTTTTTAGGGAATTCCTCCCTAAAATTGCATGGATGGCTTGCTGCTGTGTCACCAGCTTACCTGGGTGTGAGAAGGCACCACTGTGACTTCTTCCTCTGTCTCATATTAGCATCAGCTGAGAATAATTTTTTATCACACTCACTTCTTGTAGAAAGGATGATTTGGCCTCGGCATGGGACAATTTTAAGAAACTTAATTAGAAGTAATTACTCTCTTACTTCAGGAGAGTTCCTCATGTATACAAATGCCAACAGTGACGGTTTTGCAGTGTCTCTCTGCTCTTAGTAATATAATTTTAGAGAAAGAATGGAATAAAACACAGTGATGCAAAACTTCCCACTAATACTATCTTAACATTCCTTATCACATGCAACCCATTCAAGTAGGGCATGAAAACTCCAGGAAAGGAAAGAGGATCTGGCCAGTTAACTCTTTTTTTTTTTTTTTTTTGATGGTAACATGCTAATTGTAATAGAGATCTAAAGTTTGTATTAATCATCAATGTGATATTTTAAAAGAGAAATCAAATTAAGTCTTAGATCCATGTGTATTTTTACCTATAAACCCATTGACCAATCTCCAATTAAATTCAGAAAAAGCTCAGTAAATGACTGAAACCAGACCAAGAAAATTGGTTTCTTGAATAAAACTGTCATGTTTCAAACAACTGTTCTGGTGCCATAGAGACAGAGCCACAGAACAATTCATATGGTTTGATAAAGTAAGAACCTTGAGAATACCAAAGAAAAGAAAGGTTTAGAAATTACATGTAACCAAAGGCTAACCCTGACATCAATACAATGTGAAATATCACCTACTTGATATTCTACAACTATCTGCCTATGTGCCCAAGAACTCAGCGGAAGCAAATGAGATGAATAATAGTGGACAGGGAACAGGTAATTATCTAGGTTCTATACCTTGAATGGCAGCTCGATTCCACAGGAGAAGTGCCATTGGATACATCTTCTCTTTTTCAATAATTTTAGCCTTTTCTAAAATAAAGGAGACATTCCATTAGGAAGACTTAAAATGCCCCTGTATTAAAGTCACATATGAATATGTATGATTAGGGAATTTTAATTTATCTTACTAGATTCCAAAATGAATGCTGAATTGCTTTGAGCTACTTCATAACCCATTTCTGCAAGTAGTGCATACTGAGCAAGAGAAGAATCTATATCACCATCCTTATAGGCAAAGTATGCTGTCAGGAATTTCTCAGCCCAGTGGCCTAGTTCACAGACACCTTTATAGAGCTGTATATGGGAAGAGAAATCAAATAGATTAGCTAGCCAATATACTTCATTCCATGTAAAAGATAAATGACATCATTCTTCAGCTCCTGCTGGCCAGTCAAACAAGGATTTCTGGTCTAAAGCATGGCTTTTGCAAATGATTTAGGGTTGAGTTAATACCTTTCATGGAGACAAAGATTGTAAGTGGTCTTTTTTTTTTGTCTTGAGCTGAAACTTCCTGAGGCTTATTTTATGTTTTATAATAAACTTTCCTGAGTTGGAGGCTATTTGGCAGGACAAGACTCTATCGACCTCCGTTTTTAAACAAAGGGCCTTCATGGGCACTACTGCTCTGAGAGGGGGAGTTATAAGGCTGAAGCTGATGTGGAAAGGAGAGAATGAAGGGAAGACAGTGCCTGGGCGTGTAGGAGGCATAACTATGAGGGAGCTGTGTAGAGTTCTATGGGGACAAACGTCAACTTAGCTGAATAGCCCTTATGTAACCAAAAGAGGTTAGCCATACATAATTCATTAGGAGTTGGCAGAGGAGCAAATCTAAAGATAGATTATTATCTGGCAGCTTTTGAAATGAGTTTCAGACAGGCCAGACAGCAACATGGAGGCATTTATACTGGTGCAGTAGAAGTATTTAATAAATCAAAGAAAGGCATTAAGATCCTAATAGCATTCTTTTGAAAAGTACATTCCTGGCTCAGGCTGAAATAATTCACTTTTTCAATTGTCAACCAAATCATAAAATACCTAAGGACCCTGCTTTTGGGAAAGAAGCAAACTACATTTTCTAGGCTAGATCAAGCCTTTCATTTCCTAAATTGCATTGCCCAATCCCACTAGAAGTGCCAAACTGCCCTGGTGATTCGATTGAATACTGAAACAGAGCTCCTTAACTGAATTCTGAGGGAGCTCTGAACTGATAAAAAGCAAAATGCAAGAGCAGAGGGATCATTGCTCTTCCTCCATTTCCCAGTCTGAGTTACATCAGTGCTTTTCTCCCCTGACAACTGTTAGGGTTCACACTGTCAACTGGAAGAAAAGAGGTACTATCTATAAAATCAAAGGCACCAACTATTTCAGGGCAGTATCATTTCTTCTGTATGATAAATTAAAAGTACTTTAAAAACAGCTCATCATTTACCTCCACAGCAGTTCTGCATGATCTCAACACTCCTGTTCCTGTCGCGTACATCTCAGCCAGGTAATAAATGGCAAGGGGCTGCCCACTCTGAGATGCTGAGTAAAAGTATCTGAAGGCAAGTTTATAATCCTTCCATACTCCAGAGCCAGCTGAAAATTAAAATCATTTTGAGTCACCCCTTATTTCATTTTTTTATATTATAATCTTTGTATATAATGGTCATAGTGATGCCTGCTATTTTAAATGGATGGGAAAATCTAACCAAAAATTAAGCTGTTCTAGGGCCACTGTTTTGGGGGTGAGGGATTGAGTTTGATTATAAGTAAGAATATGGAAACTTTTGTTTATGAAAAGATTCAGAAAAGTGAAGCACTGTTTAGTCTCATGAAAGTATCTTCTCAATATAGTATAATAGAAGTTAATAAATAGGAGAGCAAATGGTGGTTTCTGAGGACCAGAAGCTTCACCATGATGTGTCTCTCCATTCTTGTCATACCTTAATACCAGGAAAGCAATATAGCTCCTCCCGGCCATAAGTATGGAATTTGCAGCAGGCAAATCCCAGCTCCTGGAGGCTCTGCTGGTACTCAACTTGAGCTTGGAGCTAGGGCCAGTGAATTAACATACACCAAGCAGCTGGGACTCTAGTCCTGGCTCTTCTTTGTGAGTTGAGCACCTCCAGGCACTTCATTTGCAAAAGGAGGGGCTTTCAGTAGTTGGTCCTTAAATTCCCCTGCAGCAGTAACATTTCACAGCCTTTAGAAGCATGTCATGTATCGAATATGAGCAAATGCTCTAGGGGCAGATTGCTTGCATTTGAATCCCAGCTACACTGTGATCTTGGCCAAGAAGTTTAACCACAGTACAACTCAGTTTGCTCACCTATAAACTGTGGAAAACCCCCTAGACATTTTGAGATAACTGAGTTAATACATATAAAGACTAATAAGCATTAGCTATTACTCTAGCCCTTACTCTAGACACTTAAAGGAGTCTGATAGATCCTGAGCCTGTGATTTGGAATAAACTAGAGAAATAAGGCCATCTTAGATAACTCCCTAAGACACTACAGAACAAGCCCTCCCTCAGGCTACTATGGAAAATGTCGGCAGACTTTTTGACCACTCTGACCTCTTGGATGATGCAGCCACTGTTATGCTAGCCCAACCTCTGACATGAAGGACTTAGTTCAGTGACTCAAGTATGTTCAGATCTCCTGGTACTTGCCTTGACCGTGCCCCATCTCAGTCCCCACAGAGATTATTACAAATTTTCATGGTTTTCTAAGACCTCCTATACCAATCACTCTACCTTTCCTCTTGGAAGCAATTTTTTAACTGCTAGCTCACTAAGGAAACCTCACCTGCCTCCTTCCCCTATCCCTCAGATATATATATGCATCATCATTTTCTCCCTGCCTTCATCTTTGAGTATGAGAAATCCCTCCTCTATATTAAGCACATAGATCCTAATGCCACCCAACTTTTTCCAGAACCCCTTTTCATCAATTATTTCATCTCTCCTATGATTCATTGACCACCTTCAGTGATTGGTTTTCTTTCCTCTGCAAAAAATTATACTCACATCTCTCGCCATCTTAAAATCAACTCCTTCTTGGTTCTTGGTCCGTGTCATGCTACCATTACATCTCTTCTTCTTCCATTTAAATGTGCAGCACTTCCAAAAATAATTTTTACTCACCTACTTTCTCACTTTCCATTCACATTTCAACATACTGTATCTGGCTTCTACACCAACCACTCCAATGACCTCACTAACATCCTCAATATTGATAAGCCCATGGATATTCCTTCCTTCCTTCCTTCCTTCCTTCCTTCCTTCCTTCCTTCCTTCCTTCCTTCCTCTTTCCTTCCTTTCAAAATTGAGAACCAGGGGTGCTCATTCATTTACTCTTTCTTGAAAGTCTATATTTGGGTTCCTTAAGATCACTTCCCCCCTACTCCTTTGACCATATGCCTTTTCAGTCTTCTTTTGATCTCTGCCCATCTTTTTAATGTGACACTAAAGATCACCAGATTTCTAATCATGGCCCTCTGCTTCTCCTTCTCACACTCTCTTTTCCCTTGGAAACCTCAGCTGTTCTTAACAAACACCTACAAGTTTGACCTTTCTTGTGAGTTTCATAAGTTGCTTCTGGGTATGTATATTGGATATCACAAGGTACCTCAAACTTAACTTTTTCAAAAGGGCACTTCCTGACTCTGTACCTCCTTTCCCAATTGACATTCTTTCCTACTGTCTTCTTTACATTCCTTTTCAAATTGCTATCTGAGTGTTCTATCTAAACCACACATACCAATCCCTTGATTTTTGTTAAAAAAAAAGAGTAGATTTAAAAATCATGTTCATAGCACTTACAGTAGTACATGAAGCCTAATTGAAACTGTGCATTGGGCCATCCTTTCTCTGCAGCTTTCTGAAAATATTTAAGTGCTTCAGCATAATTCTGCAAGATAATTACACTATATTACTCAGAAGTGTATGTATAACTCCATGGTACAATTATCTTCCATTTTTAAAGAGAGTATAGATAGTACTCTATGTGATTTAGGCTACTTAAAATAGTACTAGAAGTATTATACATTTTATTTATTAGATTATGCTAGAAAATAAGTATCTCATTTTCTATATAAACTATGTCTTTTCTTACACTGACAGTAAGTTTTGTCAGATACTGGGGAAGGTCACTCAAAGACAGAGGTTATGCTAAGAAGATAAACTGTCAAAAAAAGTCTCAGGGTTAGAAGATTTCTAAAGTTACCATTACATTGGGTTATTATTCCTTAGGTAATGATTAGGGTTGCTATTCTTGTCACAAGGTTGTTCTATGTCTCTTTGGCAAATATTTCACTAGATCATTTTATTCACTATTATGTTGAAATGATAAAGAAATTATTTAACTTACCACAGGAACTCCTTTTCCATAAAAATAAAGAAGACCAAGCCCGTGAAGACCAATGGCATTCCCCTAAAACAGTTTTAAAAGTCCAAGTAAAGTTCGAGAAGAATTAATGGTAAGGACAATTACTGGAAAAAGTCATTCAAATTACTTGACATTACACAGTAGGTAATTAATCAAGGCAGTTTAATCAGGCAGTTGGCAATTTATTCTGACCCTCTCTAGTTTCTCTTTCATACCTTCATAACTCTTTTTAAAAAGATTTTTAAAAGATTGTAGGACTTCTGACCAAGATGGAGGCGTAAGTAGGCACACTGTGCCTCCTCACACAACCAAAATAAGGACAGCAACAATTTAGAAACAAAAACAACCAGTACTCACAGAAAATTGAACTGTATGTAAGTCCAACAACCAAGGAGTTAAAGAAGAAACATTCATCCAGACCAGTAGGAGGGGCAGCCAGGAGAAGAGAGGTTGTGGCAAAGTGGTAGCTGGTAGACCCCGGGTGCGCAAGGCAGCAGCAGGTAGACCCAGAGAGGTGGCTGATTGTGGAGGGGCGCAGTGTGAAAGGTGGCTGGGGGACTGGGTGGTCCCACATTCGCATGCAGATAAACCAGGCAAAACTGGGCAGCGAGACAGACTGCACAACCCAGGGTCCCAGCACAGGGAAATAAAGCCTCAAAACACCCATTCAAAACACCTGTGGGGGTTGAGGTGCCAGGAGAAACTCTCAGCCTCACAGGAGAGTTCATTGGAGAGACTCACAGGGTCCTAGAACATACACAAGCCCACTGACAGTGGAATCAGCACCAGAAGGGCGCAATTTGCTTGGGGGAAGAGGTGGAAGTGACTGGAATCCTGCAGAGAGCATAGCAAGCACCACTGTTCCCTCTCGAACCCTGCCCCCACAAATAGTGTCACAACCCACTGACATGGTTTGCCCCACCCTGGTGAACACCTAAAGCTCCTCCCTTCACTACATAACAGGTGCACTGAGACAAAAAAAAAAAGCCCAAATGAAAGAAAAGATCAAAGCTCCAGAAAAAGTACAACTAAGTGATGAAGAGGTAGTCAACCTATCAGATGCACAGTTCAAAGCACTGGTGATCAGGATGCTGACAGAATTGGTTGAATCTGGTCACAAATTAGATGAAAAAATGAAGATTACACTAAGTGAAATGAAGGAAAATGTACAGAGAACCAATAGTGATGGGAAGGAAACTGGGACTCAAATCAATACTGTAGACCAGAAGGAAGAAAGAAACAACCAAACAGAAAAGAATGAAGAAACAAGAATTCAAAAAAATGAGGAGAGGCTTGGGGACCTCCAGGACATCTTCAAATGTTCCAACATCCAAGTTATAGGGGTACCGCAAGGAGAAGAGGAAGAGCAACAAGTGGAAAAGTTATTTGAACAAATAATAAAGGAGAACTTTCCCAATCTGGCAAAGGAAATAAACTTCCAGGGAGTCCAGGAAGCTCAGAGAGTCCCAAAGAAGTTGGACCCAAGGAGGAACACACCAAGGCACATTATAATTACATTAGCCAAGATCAAAATGAAGGAGAGAATTCTAGAAGCAGCAAGAACTAAGGAGGCAGTTACCTACAAAGGAGTTCCCATCAGACTGTCAGCTGATTTCTCAAAAGAGATGTTACAGGCAAGAAGGGGTTGATAAGAACTATTCCAAGTCATGAAAGTCAAGGACCTACATCCAAAATTGCTCTACCCAGCAAAGCTTTCATTTAGAATGGAAGGGCAGATAAAGTGCTTCCCAGATAAGGTCAAGTTAAAGGAATTCATCACCACCAAGCCCTTATTATATGAAATGTTAAAGGGACTTACCTAAGAAAAAGAAGATAAAAAATGGGTACAGGAAAATGACAGCAAACTCACAATTATTAACAACCACACCTAAAACAAAAACAAAAACAAACTAAGCAAACAACGAGAACAGGAACAGAACCACAGAAATCCACAGAAATGGAGAACACATGGAGGCTTATCAACAGGGGAGTGGGAGGGGGAGAGAGGGGGGAAAAGGTACAGAGAATAAGTAGCATAGATGGTAGGTAGAAAATAGACAGGGGGAGGATAAGAATAGTATGGGAAATGTAGAAGCTAAAGAACTTATATGTATGACACATGGACATGAACTAAAGGGGGGAATGTGAGTGCGGGGCACAAGGTGGAGGGGAGTGAAGGGGGAGAAATGGGACAACTATAATAGCATAATCAATAAAATATATTTTAACAAAGATTTTATGTATTTAATTTTTATTTATTTATATTTAGAAGGAGGAGAAGGAAGGGAGAATGAGAGGGAGAGAAACATCAACGTATGGTTGCCTCCTGTGTGCCCCATACTGGGGACATGCCCTGCAACTCAGGCATGTGCCCTGACTGCAAATCCAACTGGCGACTTTTTAGTTTGCAGGTAGGGTGCTGAATCCACTGAGCCACATCAGCCAGGCTCTTAACTTCTTCCAACTGAAGAAAAGGTAAATTAAAGTCAAATCTTTCCTCCATTCTTTCATTCAGCTTTTATTTAGTGCTTGCTTTGTGTGTGAGTCCATAAAAGGCACAGGGCAGAGCTGGGAGGTAAAAGAAGATGAATACAATGATCCTTGCCTAGTGGGCTGACTCACTAGGTAGGCCCTCTTAAAGTGATCATGCCAAATGTGGTAAGTCCTATAATACAAATAGATCAAGTGCGTCGTGGGTACCTAGAAGAGGGACACTCAAAGGCCTGGATGAGACTAGAGTCTGAGGGGATTGAGTAGTCAGAAATAGTTACATTTGACCCAGGTTTTGAGGGGTATATAGGAATTTTCCAGAAAAGAGAAGTCTATGCAGATAATTGTTACCTGCTTTGGTCAAAGAACATTACCACAAATGCCCAATAACATTTTAGGGAGTGTGAATTTTAATGAGTCATTATGCATAGTCAAGCATTGTTGGAATATGTTTCTTTATTCAAATTTGACTCCTTATAACATCACCAATGTTTTCCATTTGATGATAAATTACAATTTCTTTTTCTGATTTGTATTCTGAATAGTTTAGGGAATGGAGTATTCAATATTTTAGCATTTAGCACATGTTCAAATATATTCATATTTAGCATATTTACCCTTAAAGAAAGTAAGCCTTGAAAGTAATTTCCCCACCAGAAAACTGACTTTTTCTTTCTTTAAAAATTATTTTAAAGATTTTCATTCATTTATTTATTTTTAGAGAGAAGGGAAGGTAGGGAGAAAAAGAGGGAGAGAAGCATTGATGTGAGAGAGAAACATCTATTGTTTGCCTCTCACACACATCCTGACTGGAGACCAGGCCCACAACCCAGGCATGTGCCCTGACTGGGAATCAACTGGTGACCTTTCTCTTTGTGGGATGATGTCCAGCCAAATGAGCTACATCAGTCAGGGCATCACTTTTTCTTTCTATCTTCCATCATGCATTTCACCCTGTGGTGACTTAGTGAGGAGTCACATTTGGCCATTTAGCTTTTATCTGGCAGATCTATAGGTTTGTTTTATTGATTTATAGTATTTCCTCAGGAATGTTAGTTCTAATAGAAAATTCTCTATATTTCTTGTTACTACCTAAATGTAATTGTTGTGGATGGAGCCAGAGTACCCCTCAGTGATTCAGGAATAGCACATAACTAGAAAAGGCATAGTTTAAAGACTACTTTAAGACTCCAAAGTTTGGGCCTGTTAATATTAAGGGGCCAGCTCTTGTAAGAATTCTTAAGAATAGTGCACTTGAATTTAAAGCAGTTGGTATATGTCTGTCTCTTCTTCCTTCTTCTCCCCAAGAACATCTACTCGTGGTCCTAGGAGTATTAGGATAGTATGGTATGATGATAGTAAGGCCTGATGTGATGGATGTGATAAAATCTACTGAATCTGTCTTCTTCTAAGTATCTTCATTTAGGGGTTGAGAAAAAAGGAAGGGAAGAGAAATGAGAGGAGGGAAGTGAAAAAGAGAGAAGTAGAAAGGTTAGAATAGTGGGGACAAATTACTTTTCTTCTCTGAGAGAGTCCCTGGGAAACCAGGAGCTCATTGGGTGACTCCCCAACTGTTGAAGGCCCAGAGTAACCTTTATAACACTCAGGTCAGGAGTGGCCATGCAGGTAATGTAAGAAGTGCATTAAACCAGTTTATGGAGTGGTGGAGCCTGAGGCAAGCCAAAGAGTACCTGTCCTGTCTAAAGGTAGTGGCAGGTCCTCATTATCTGCTCTAGGCAGTTACATTTTAAAAATAAATGTATATTTCAAGGGAACCAGCCATATAGGAAAATATATTTGCCAACAATACCTCAGACAAGGGTTTGATCTCCAAAATATATAAAGAACTCATACAACTCCACACCAGGAAGACAAACAATCCAATTAAAAAGTGGCAAAGGACCTGAACAGACACTTCTCCAAGGAGGATACACAGAGGGCCCAGAGACATATAAAAATGATGCTCAGCATTACTAACTATCAGAGAGATGCAAATTAAAACCACAACGAGATATCACTCCACACTGGTGAAAATGGCCATTACAAAGAAATCAATAAACAAGTGTTGGAGAGGTTGTGGAGAAAAAGGAACCCTAGTACCCTATTGGTGGGAATGCAGACTGGTGCAGCTACTGTGGCAAATGCTATGGAACTTCCTAAAAAAATAGAATAATAATAAAATAAAAAAAAATGGAACTGCCTTTTGACCTGGCAATTCCACTGCTGAGATTATACCCTAAGGATCCTGAAACGCCAATTCAAAAGAACCTATGAGTCCCAATGTTCATAGCTATGCAATTTACAATAGCCAAGTGCTGGAAACAGCTTACGTGCCCATTAGTGAAAGAGTGGATAAAAAAACTGTGGTGCACTTACACAATGGAATACTACACGAGCTCCTACCCTTTGTGGCAACATGGATGGAACTGGAGAATATTATGCTAAGTGAAATAAGCCAAGTGGTGAAAAACAGATACTATAAGATCTCACCTGTAAGTGGGACCTCATCAATAAAATAAACAAGCAAGCAAAACAAACCAGAGACATTGAAATAAAGAACAAACTGACAGTGACAAGATGGGAGGAGGGAGGCAGAAAATGAGTGAAAGAAGGGGAAGGGTCAAGTTGAGGAACATGTAAAAAGGACCCATGGACAAGGACAATGGCAGGGGAGCACTGAATGTGGGAGAGGTAGGGGTAGGTAGGACAGGGGAGAATAATGGGGAAAAGGGGGGGGCAATTGTAATCAAACAACAACAAAAAATAAAATAAATTGAATTGAAAATTCCATTGAAAAATTCTGGGAAAATGTATATTAAACCATTATGATGAAATTATGATAAATTTCACTTTCTAGTTATCTGAATTTTTTTGTTTATATCTTATTTTATCTTTTCATTAAAATTTTTTCAGTTACAGTTTACATTCAGTATATTTATTAGTTTAAAGTGTTCAGCATAGTGGTTAGACAGTCATATATTTTACAAGTATTTCCCTCCCAATATTTCCAGTACTAACCTGGCACCATAGGCAGTTATTGCAATGTTATAGATTATATTTCCTATGCTGTAATTTACATTCCCCTGCTTATTTTGTAACTACAAAAATAAGTACAAAAATCTGTACTTCTCAGTTTCTTTACTTTTTCACCCAGTCCCCAAACCCCTCTCCCCTCTGGCAACCATTAGTCTATTTTTTATATCTATGAGTCTGTTTCTGTTTGTTGTTAATTTATACTGTTTCTTACATTTTGTATATAAGTTATATTATATGGCACCTGTCTTTGACTGACTTATTTCACTTAGCATAATACCCTCTAGGTCCATCTGTGCTGTCACAAATGTAAGATTTCATTCATTTTTGTGGCTGAGTAATATTCCATTGTATAGAAGTACTACCAGTTTTTTATCCACTGTTTATTGATGTGCACTTGGGTTGCTTACATATCTTGGCTATTATTAATAACTGCTACAATGAACATGGGGTGCATATGTTCTTTTGAATTAGTGTTTTGGGTTTCTTTGGTTATATACCCAGAAGTAGAATTGCTGGGTTATATAAAGCAGTTGCATTTTAATTTTCTGGGGGAACTCCATACTGTTCTTGATACTGGTTGCACGAATCTGCATCCCCACCAACAGTGCACAAGGTTTCTTCTCTCCACATCCTTGCCAGCACTTGTTTGTTGATTTATTGATGACAGCCATTCTGACAGATATGAGATGATATCTCATTATGGTTTTAATTTGAATTTCTGTGATGATTAGTGATGTTGAGCACCTTTTCATATGCCTATTGGAAATCTGTATGTCCTATGAAAAAGTGTGTATTCAGGTCTTCTGCCTGTTTTTTAATTGGATTGTTTGGGTTTTTGGTGTTTTCTGAGTTCTTTATAAATTTTGGATATTAACCTTTCATTGGATATATCATTAGCAAATATCTTCCCCCACTCAGTAGGCTGTCTTTTTGTTCTGTTTTATGGTTTCCTTTTCTGTGCAAAATATTTTAGCTTGAGATAGTCCCATTTGTTTACTTTATATTTAGTTTTCCTTGCCCAAGGCGATATATCAGAAAAAATATTGCTAAGAGAAATGTCAGAGATTTTGCTGCCTATATTTTATTCTAGGAGCTTTATAGTTTCAAGTATTACATTAGAGTCTTCAATCCATTTTGAATTTTTTCTTGTATATGTTGTAAAAAGGTGGTCTAGTATCATTTATTTGCATGCATCTGTCCAATTTTCCCAACACTATTTATTGAATTGACTATTTTTACCCCATTGTATGTTCTTGCCTACTTTTTCTTATATCAATTGACCATATAGATGCATGTTTATATCTTAGCTCTCTATTCTTTTGCATTGCCTATATGTTGGTTTTTATGCCAATGACATACTATTTTGATTACTATATCCTTATAGTATAGTTTGATATCATGTAGTATGACACCTTCAACTTTGCTCTTCTATCTCAGAATAGCTGTGGCTATTCAGATCTTTTGTGCTTCCACATAATTTTTTGGAATACTTGTTCCATTTCTGGGAAAAAATGCCATTTGTATTTTGATAGGGATTGCATTGAATTTATAGGTTGCTTTGGGTAGTATGGACATTTTAATGATATTAATTCTTCCTATCCTTGATAATGGTATATGCTTCCATTTATTCGTATTTTCTTCAATTTCTTTCTTTAATGTCATGATTTTTGAATACTAATATATACTTCCTGTTAAATTTATTCCAAGATTTTATTTTATTTTATTTTATTCCATTTATGTATATATATATTTTATTTTAATTGTTGTTCTTGTACAGTTTTCTGTCTTTTATTCCCATCCCAGCCCACCCCCCCAGCCCTCGCTACCTCCCTCCCATATCCACCCCCCCTAGTTTTTGTCCATGTATCTTTTGTACTTGTTGCTCTAAACTCTTCCCCTTTTCCCCTGAAATTCTCTCCTCTCTCCCCTCTGGTGACTGTCAGCCTGTTCTGAATTTTAGTGTCTTTGGTTATATTATGCTTGTTTGTTTGTTTTGTTGATTAGGTTCCTGTTAAAGGTGAGATCATATGGTATTTGTATTTCACTGCCTGGCTTATTTTGCTTAGGATAATGTTCTCCAGTTCCATCCATGCTGTCACAAAGGGTAGGAGCTCCTTCTTTCTTTCTACTGTACAGAATTCCATTGTGTAAATGTACCATAGTTTCTTGATCCATTCATTTACTGATGGGCACCTAGGTTGCTTCCAACACTTGGCTATTGTAACTTGTGATGCTATGAACATTGAGGTGCATAGGTTCTTTTGGATTGGTGTTTCAGGGTTCTTAGGATATAATCCTAGCAGTGGAATTGCTGGGTCAGAAGGTAGATCCTTTTTTAGTTTTCTTAGAAAATTCCATACTGCTTCCCATAGTGGTTGTACCAGTCTGCAATCCCACCAACAGTGCACTAGGGTCCCCTTTTCTCCACATCATCTCCAACACTTGTTGTTTGTTGCTTTGTTTATGATGGCCATTCTGACTGGTGTGAAGTGGTATCTCATTGTGGTTTTAATTTGCATCTCTCTGATAGCTAGTGATATTGAGCATCTTTTCATGTGTCTCTGGATCCTCTGTATGTCCTCCTTGGAGAAGTGTCTATTCAAGTCCTTTGCCCATTTTTTAATTGGGTTGCGTGTCTTCATAGAGTGGAGTTATGTAAGTTCTTTATATATTTTGGAGATTAAACCCTTGTCTGAGGTATCATTGGCAAATATGTTTTCCCAAACAGTTGGTTCTCTTTTTATTTTAATACTGCTTTCTTTAGCTGTGCAGAAGCTTTTTATTTTGATGAGATTCCACTTATTTATTCTTTCCTTTATTTCCCTTGCTTTAGGGGACATATCAGTAAAAATGTTGCTGCATGAAATATCTGAGATTTTCCTGCCTATGTTCTCCTCTAGGACTTTAATGGTATCACAGCTTACATTTAAATAACTTATCCACCTTAAATTTATTTTTGTGTATGGTGTAAGTTGGTCCTCGAGTTTCATTTTTTTTTTGCATGTAGCTGTCCAGTTCTCCCAACACCAATTGTTGAAGAGGCTATTTTTACTCCATTTTGTGTTGCTACCCCCTTTGTCAAATATTAATTGACCGTAGAGACTTGGGTTTATTTATGGGCTCTTTGTTCTATTCCACTGGTCCATGGGCCTGTTTTTATGCCAGTACCAGGCTATTTTGATTATAGTGGCCTTGTAATATAGTTTGGTGACGGGTATTGTGATCCCTCCTACTTTGCTCTTCTTTCTCAAAATTGCTGCAGCTATTTGAGGTCATTTATGCTTCCATTTAAGTTTTTGAAGTGTTTGTTCTATGTCTGTGAAATATGCCATTAGTACTTTAATAGGTATTGCATTGAATCTGTAAATTGCTTTGGGTAGTATGGACATTTTGATGATGTTGATTCTTCCAGTCCATGAACACGGTATAAGTTTCCATTTGTTTGTGTCTTCCTTGATTTCTTTTTTCAGTGTTGTGTAGTTTTCTGCACACAGGTCTTTTACCTCCTTGGTTAGGTTTATTCCTAGGTATTTTATTTTTCTTTTTGCTATATCAAATGGGATTTTTTCTTGATTTCTGCTTCTGCTGTTTCATTGTTGGTATACAAGAATGCCTTTGATTTCTGGATATTGACTTTGTATCTGGCTGTTTGGCCAAATACATTTATTAGGTCGAGCAGCTTTTTGGCTGAGTCTATAGGATTTTCTATGTACATTACCATGTCATCTGTAAACAATGATAATTTTGTTTCCTCCTTCCAATTTGGATGCCTTTTATTTCCTTTTCTTTGTCTAATTGCTGTGGCTAAGACTTCCAATACCATATTGAATAGAAGTGGTGATAGTGGACATCCTTGTCTTGTTCCTGATCTTAGTGGAAAAGATTTTAGTTTTTGCCTGTTGAGTATGATGTCGGCTCTAGATCTTTCATATATGGCCTTTATTTTGTTCAGGAATGCTCCCTCTATTCCCACTTTGCTGAGTGTTTATATCATAAATGGGTGCTGTACCTTATCCAATGCTTTTTCCGCATCTATTGATATGATCATGTGATTTTTGTCCTGGCTTTTGTTTATGTGATGTATTACATTTACTGATTTGCGAATGTTGAACCATCCTTGCATCCCTGGGATGAATGCCACTTGGACATGGTGTATGATCTTTTTAATGTATTGTTGGATGCAGTTTGCCAATATTTTCTTGTGCATTTTAGCATCTATGTTCATCAGCAATATTGGCCTGAAGTTTTCTTTCTTTGTTGTGTCTTTATCTGGTTTTGGGATTAGGATGATGCTGGCTTCATAAAAAGAGTTTGGGAGTCTTCCATCATTTTGGATTTTTTGGAATAGTCTGTGAAGGATAGGGGTTAGCTCTTCCTTAAATGCTTTGTAGAATTCTCCTGTGAAACCATCTGGTCCAGGGCTTTTGTGTGTTGGGAGTTTTTTGATTACTGCTTCAATTTCATCTGCTGCTATTGGTCTGTTCAGGCTTTCTGCTTCTTCATTGAGTTTTGGAAGATTATATTTTTTCTAGAAAGTTGTCCATTTCACCCGGGTTTTCAAATTTCTTGGTATACAGTTCTTCATAGTAATTTCTTACAATCCTTTGTATTTCTGTGGTAATCTCTCTTCTTTCATTTCTGATTGTATTTATTTGGGTCCTCCCTTTTTTTTCTTGATGAGCCTGCTTAAAGACTTGTCCATTTTGTATATCTTTTCAAAGAACCAGCTCCTGGATTCATTGATCCTTAGAATTGTGCTTTTAGTCTCTATGTCATTTAATTATGCTCTGATCTTGGTTATTTCCTTCCTTCTACTTGCTCTGGGCTGTCTTTGTTGTTGGTCCTCAAGTTCTTGTAGGCATAGGGTTAAGTTGTTCGTTTGAAATGTTTCTATCTTTTTTAGGTAGGCCTGTATCATACCTACATTTAGGTATGAACTTCTGTCTGAGGACTGCCTTTGCTGTATCCCATAAGTTTTGGGTCCTTGTGAGTTCATTTTCATTTGTTTCCAGAAACTTTTTGATTTCCTACCTAATTTCATTCTTGACCCATTCATTGTTTAATAGCATGCTATTCAATCTCCATGATTTTGAGTGTTTTGGGTTTTTCCCCTTAGGGTTGATTTCTAGTTTCAGTCCCTTGTGGTCAGAGAAAATGCTTGGTATGATTTCAATTTTCTTGAATTTGTTGAGGCTTGTTTTGTGTCCTATCATGTGGTCTATCTTTGAGAATGTTCCCTGTGCATTTGAAAAGAATGCGTGTTTAGTTTCTTTGGGATGAAGGGCTCTATATATGTCAGTTAAGTCCATTTCATCTAGAGTGTTGTTCAATGCCACAATATCTTTGTTGATATTTTGTTTGGAAGATCTGTCCATTTTTGACAGTGGGGCATTAAAATCTCCTACTATAACTGTAGTGCTGTCAATGTCTTTCTTGAAGTACTCTAAGATTTTCTTGATGTATTTAGGTGCTCCTATGTTGGGTGCACATATATTTACAATGTTTATGTCTTCTTGGTGGATTCTTCCCTTGAGTATTATGAAGTGACCTTCTGGGTCTTCTTTATGGCTCTTCTTTTGAAGTCTGTTTTGTCTGAAATGAATATTCCTACCCCGGCTTTTTCTTTCTGTCCATTTGCTTGGAAAATTTGTTTCCAGCCCTTCACTTTGAGTCTGTGTAGGTCTTTTGTCCTGAGGTGGGTCTCTTGTAGGCAGCATATGTGTGGGTAATGCTTTTTTATCCATTCACCTATTCTATGTCTTTTGACTGGAGCATTTAATCCATTTACATTTAAGGTTATTATTGATAGGTACTTATTCATTGCCATTTTCCTGCCTGTGTTCCTCTCTCTCTCTTTTCCTTCCTTTCCTTAAAGCAGTCCCTTTAGCCTCTCTTCCTGAACTGGTTTGGTAGAGGTGTATTCTTTTAGACTTCTTTTGTCTGGGAAGCTCCTTATTTGGCCTTCTATCTTGATTGAAATCCTTGCTGGGTAAAGTAGTCTTGGTTCAGGCCTTTGGTTCTCATTACTTGGAATCTTTCTTGCCATTGTCTTCTGGCTTAGAGCGTTTCCATTCAGAAGTCAGCTGCTAACCTTATTGGGGCTCCCTTGTATGTTACTTCTTGTTTCTCCCTTGCTGCCTTTAAGATTCTCTCTTTGTCTTGGAATTTTGCCATTTTAATTATGATGTGTCTTGAAGTGGGCCTCTTTGGGTTTCTTTTGATTGGGACTCTCTGTGATTCCTGGATTTGTGTGACTTTTTCTCTCATCAAATTAGGGAATTTTTCCATCATTACTTTTTCAAATAGGTTTTCTATCCCTTGCTCTTCTTCTTCTCCTTCTGGTATCCCTATTATACGGATATTATTACTTTGCATATTGTCTTGCATTTCTGTTAATACATCTTCATTCTTTCTGAGCCTCTTTTCCCTTTCTTGTTCTTCTGGTTGTTTTTTTCTACTTGGTCCTCCAACTCTCTGATCCAATCTTCTGCTTCATCAATTCTGCTTTTCATTCCTTCCACTGTGTTCTTCAGTTCAGAAATTGTATTTTTCATTTCCTCTTGGCCCTTGTTAATAGTTTCTATTTCCTTTTTCATGTTGATATAGTTTGTAGTGAGTTCATCGTAGCTTCCCTGTAGTTTCTGGTAGATCATTGAGAGCTCATGGAGCTTCCTGACAACCATTGATTTGAACTCAATATCTGACAGTTGAGTTGCCTCTGTTTCATTTAGCATTTTTTCTGGGGCTTCCTCCTTTCCTTTCATTTGGGGATTGTTTCTTTGTCTTCCCATTGTTTGTGAGGATCTTCTTGTCAGCTTCAGCTTCTTAAATTGATCTGCTCTGGCTCCCTGGGTTTATGGTGTGAACTTCTGTGGTAGAATACCTGTGAGATTCAGTGGTGCTGTGTCCTTTGGGTATCCTGGTGATCAGAGCTTCCACTGTATCAGCTGTTTGAATGTCCCTTCTTTGGGACCAATTCTGTTTTTTTCACAGTTCCAGGTTTTTGTTTTTTTTTTTGTTTTTGTCTCACTCGTGGGTATTTAAAAAGAGAAAAGAGGAAGAAAAAATGAAAAAAGAAGAAGAAAAAAAGAGGAAGCAAGAAGAGATAAAATTGGAAAGAAAAGAAGAATGAATAAAACAAGAAAGAAGTAAAGAGCAGCAATAGTTGTTGAGGGGTAAAACAGATAAAATAATAAAAAATAATAAAAAATCATTTAAAAAGCAGATAGACAAACAAACAGACAGACAAAGAAACAAACAAAGCAAACAAAAACTCTTGCTGTTTTCACACTTGCCAAGCTGATTTTTCTGGTCTTGCTGGCTGCAAAGGCTGAGGGGTGATGGTATCACTTTTCTCCCTGTTCAGCACTCAGTTGTCTTTGGGCTACTCTTCCCAGGGCTAGCCTCGCACCTCTACACACAGGGCCTCGGGCATATGTTCTGAGCCTCCTGGGGAGAGCGCACTTTCCCTAGTTCATGGGTGTGAGCTCGGTTCTCCCATGCCGTGCACTCACCCTAATTTCACGGGAGTGAGCTCCGGGTTTCTCATGGATTGTGCACACTCCCTGGGTTCACATGCGTGGGCTCTGATTATCCCACAGATCACTCACATTCCCCAGGTTCTGGCATGGTTACAGGGCTCTGGTTGCACAGTTGTCTCCGTTTGCATTCGGGTGCCTAAGTCATGCAGCCGTCTGCTATCATGCACGTGTGGACCTGGCGCCCTCCCTAGAGTCCTGTGGCACACCTGGCAAGCACTGGGCTGGTGCCTCAGCTGCCCTGGTCTTTGCTCTAATCCCTGGGCTCTTATCGTGCTGAAGTACTCTCCTTACTGTCTGGTTTTTCAATGTCCGCTACAACCTTCAATCTCCTATTTTTAAATATGCTGTGTTTCCACTGGTTGATTGCTCTGTTCCTCCATAGATTGACTAGATTTTTCTCCCATGTGTAGGGGGAAGTGGAATCTTCTCCCTCCTACCACGCTGCCATCTTCCTTCTCCAATATTTTAGTTTTTGGTGCAATTGTAAATGGGATTGTTTTCTTAGTTTCTCTTTTTGATAATCATTACTGTTGTATAAAAATGCAACCAATTTCTGAATAATTATGTTGTATCCTTCTACTTCACTGAATACATTTATCAGATTTGTAGGTTTTTGTATACATGTGTGCAGTCTTTAGGGTTCTCAATATATAGTATCATGTCACTACAAATATTGAGTTTTACTTTACTTCCTTTCCAATTTGGATGCCTATTTCTTCTTTTGTCTAATTGCTGTGGCTAGGAATTCCAGTACTATGTTGAATAAGAGTGGTGAAAGTGGACATCTCTTTTGTTTTCCTGATTTTAAAGAAAACACATTTAGTTTTTCTCCATTATGATATTAGCTTTGGGTTTGTCATATATGGACTTTATTATGTTGAGATATATTCCCTTTATTCCCACTTAGCTGAGATTTTTTTTATCATATAAGGGTGCTGGATTTTGTCAGATGTTTTTCCTAAATCTACTAATATGATCATATGGTTTTTATTTTTTATTTTGTTTGTGTGGTGTATAACTTTAATTGATTTGGGACTATTGAACCAACCTTGCATTCCAGGAATAAATCCCATTTGATCACTGTGTTTGATATTTTAATGTATTGCTGGGTTCAATTTACTAGTATTTTGTTCAGGATTTTTGCATCCGTGTTCATCAGACATTGGCCTATAATTTTTTTCTTTGTAATGTCTTTATCTGTTTTTGGAACTCAAATAATGCTGGCCTTGTAAAATGAAATTGAAAGTCTTTCCTCCTCTAGAATTTTTTGAAATAATTTGAGAAGGATAGGTATCAGTTCTTTTTTGAATAAATGGTAAAATTCAAATATGAAGCCATCTGGTCCAGAACTTTTGTTTTTTGGATGTTTTTGGTTACTGCTTCAATTTCATTAGTTGTAATTAGTCTGTTCAGATTTTCTGTTTCTTCTTGATTTTTTTTGGGGGGGGAGATTATATGTTTCCAGGAATTTACCCATTTCTTCCAGATTGTCCAGTTTGTTGGCATATAGTTGCTTGTAATATTTTCTTAAAATCCTTTGCATGTCTGTGATGTCAGTTGTTACTTCTCTTTCATTAAAATTCTTTAAAAAAATTTTAATCCTCACCCAAGGATATATTTATTGATTACAAAGAGAGAGAGAAACATTGATGTAAGAAAAAATTGATTGGTTGCCTCCCATACATGTCACAACTGGGGGTCGAACCCACAACCAATGTATGTGCCCTGACTGGGAATCAACCAGTGACATTTCTGTTTGTGGATCAATTCCAAACCAACTGAGCTACACTGGTGAGGGCATCACTTTTTCTTTGTATCTTTCATTTAGATCAAACCCTCAACCTTTTGATGTATAGGATGATGCTCCAACAGCTGAGCCACCTGGCCAGGACTCCTCTTTTATTTTTGATTTCATTTATATAGGCCCTCTCTTTCTTTTTGTTTCTTAATGACTGTGGTTAAAGTTTTATCAGTCTCATTTATTTTTTCAAAGAAACAGATTTTGGTTTCATTGATCTTCTGTATTGTCTTTTTTTTAGACTCTATTTCATTTGTTTCTGCTGTAATCTTTATAATTTCTTTTCTTCTACTCTGAGCCTTGATTTTTGTTCTTTTTCTAGTTCCTTTAGGTATAAGTTTTGATTAAGATTTTTCTTTTTTCTTGAGGTAGGCCTGTAATACTATAAATTTCTCTCTTATTACTGCTTTCTCTGTGTCCCATAGGTTTTGAGTTGTTTTCCCACTTTCATTTGTCTCAAGGTATCTTTTGATTTCTTCCTTGATTTCATTGTTAACCCACTCATTGTTTAGTAAACTATTATTTACCTTCCTTGTGTTTGTGCATTTTTCAGTTTTTTCTTGTAATTGATTTTCAATTTCATACCACTGTGATCAGAGAAGATGCTTGATGTAATTTCAATCTTCTTACATTTATAAAAACTTGTGTACTAACATGTGGCCTATCCTAGAAAATGTTCTGCATGTTAAAAGAATGTATATTTTGCTACTTGTAATAAAATGCTCTGAAAATATCAATTAAACCCATCTTGCCTAGTGTGTCATTTAAGGCCACCATTTTCTAGTTAATTTTCTGTTTGGAAGATCTATCCATTGATGTCAAAGGGGGTGTAAAAATCCCCTACTATGACTGTATGACTGTCAAACTCGCCCTTTATGTCCACCAAAATTTGCTTTATATACTTAAGTGCTCCTATGTTTGGTATATAGATGTTTACAAGGGTTATAGCTTCTTGTTGAATTGTTCCCTTTGTTGATATATAGTGTCCTTCTTTGTCTCTTATTACAGATTTTGTTTTAAAGTCTATTTTGTCTGATGTAAGTATTGCTACCACAGCCTTCTTTTTCATTTCCATTTTCATGAAATACTTCTTTCTATCCCTTTATTTCAGTTTGGGTGTGTTTTCCATTCTGAGGTGTGTCTCTTATAGACAGCATATATATGGGCCTTGTTTTCTTATCCATTCTTCTACCCTATGTCTTTTGATTGGAGTATTTAGGCATTTATATGTAAAGTGAGTATTAATAGGTACATATTTATTACTATTTTATTCTTTATAACTATGTTTCCTTTTTCCCTCTTTCTCCTTCTTAAGGAAGTCCCATATATATATATATATATATATATATATATATATATATATATTTATATATATATATATATATTATAACACTGGTTAGGTGGTCATAAACTCCTTTAGCTTTTGTTTTCCAAGAAGCTTTTTATTTCTCATTTAATTGCAAATGGTGGCCTTGCTGGGTAGAGTAGTTTTGGTTGCAGGTCCTTGCTTTTTGTCACTTTGCATATTTTGTGCCAATCCCTTCTGGCCTGAAATGTTTCTGATGAGAAATTAGCTGACGGTTTTATTGGAGTTCCCTTGTAGGTAAGTAACTGTCTTTCTCTTGCTGCTTTTAAGATTCTCTTTATCTTTTACCTTTTCCATTTTAATTGTGAAGAGTCTTGGCATGGGCCTCTTTGGGTTCATTTTGTTTGGGACTCTGCATTTTTGGACTTGTGTGCCTTTGTCCTTCACCAGATTAGGGAAGTTTTCAGGTATTCTTTTTTTTCAAACTGGTTCTCAGTCCTTTGCTCTCTTTCTTCTCCTTCTGGTACCCCTAGCATGCAGATATTCTTATGCTTCTTATGCTTCATATTGTTCCAAAAGTCCCTTAAACTATTCTTATTTATTTTTTTTTTTCATTTTGCTGTTCTGATTGGGTGTTTTCTGCTCATTGTCTTCCAGATCACTGATTCTATCCTCTGCTTCATCTAACCTGTTGTTGCTTCCTTCTACTGCAGCAATTTTGATGTGTTGTGGCTTATGGGTGTGCTGCAAGGCATTTAAAAACATGTAATATCTGACTATTTAATCAGGACATTGACCTCTTTTCTCTTAGATTGTTCAATAAAAAAATAACAACAGTCAACACATCCAGTGTGAATGAATCAAAATTACATCTTTTTTGTCATGTCAGCAAAAAATATAACATTTTGTGTGCTGCAGAATTTTAGTAGTTTGAGTGTCATGAGATAGAAAAGGTTGAAAATTGCTGGTCTAGTGTATTATTCATTACAGATAGTGTACTCTTTATTTTTTTTCTAAATATATTTTATTGATTATGCTATTACAGTTGTCCCATGTTTGCCCCATCATTCCCCTCCACCCTGCACACCCTCCCCCACATTCCCCCCTTTAGTTCATGTCCATGTGTCCTAAGTTCTTTAGCTTCTACATTTCCCATACTATTCTTGCCCTACCCCTGTTTATTTTCTACCTACCATCTATGTTACTTATTCTCTGTACCTTTTCCCCCTCTCCCCTCCTCCCACTCCCCTGTTGCTAACCCTCCATGTAATCTCCATTTCTGTGGGTCTGCTCCTATTCTATTGTTGGCTTAGTTTGCTTTTGTTTTAGGTGTGGTTGTTAATATCTGTGCGTTTGCTGTCTTTTTACTGTCATATTTTGATCTTCTTTTTCTTAGATTAAGTCCCTTTAACATTTCATATAATAAGGGCTTGGTGATGATGAACTCCTTGAACTTGACCTTACCTGAGAAGCACTTTATCTTCCTTTCTATTCTAAATGACAGCTTCACTGGATAGAGCAATCTTGGATGTAGGTCCCTGACTTTCATGACTTGGAATACTTCTTTCCAGCCCCTTCTTGCCTGGCAGGTCTCTTTTGAGAAATCAGCTGATAGTCTGATGGGAACTCCTTTGTAGGTGACTGTGCCCTTATCCCTTGCTGCTTCTAGAATTCTCTCCTTCATTTTAATCTTGGCTAATGTCATTATGCTGTACCTTGGTGTGTTCCTCATAGGGCCCAACTTCTTTGGGACTCTCTGAGCTTCCTGGACTTCCTGGAAGTCTATTTCCTTTGCCAGATTGGGGAAGTTCTTCTTTGTTATTTGTTCAAATATTTTTCCACTTGTTGCTCTTCTTCTTCCCCTTCTGGTACCCCTATAATTCAGATGTTGGAATGTTTAAAGATGTCCTGGAGGTTTCTAAGCTTCTCCTCACTTTTTTGAATTCTTGTTTCTTCATTCTTTTCTGTTTGGTTGTTTCTTTCTTCCTTCTGGTCCACTCTATTGATTTGAGTTCCAGTTTTCCTCCCATCACTATTGGTTCCCTGTGCATTTTCCTTCATTTCACTTATTTTAGCCTTCATTTGTTCATCTAATTTGCAAACAAAATCAACCAATTCTCTGAGCATCCTGCTCACCAGTGCTTTGAACTGTGCATCTGATAGGTTGGCTATCTCTTGATTGCTTAGATGAATTGGCTCTGGGGCTTTGAACTGTTCTCCTGTTTGAGCCATTTTTTCTTTGGTCTGGTCATGGCTGTTATGTATGAGGGGTGGAGCCTTAGGTGTTCTCCAGGGCCGGGCAACCCCGTCGCAGGGTTGTGATGCTGTATGTGGGGGCGGAGTCTGAGAGGGAACAATGGTGCTTGCTCTGCTCTCTGGGATTCCAGTCTCTTCTGCCGCTTCCCCTTCTCCTGGATTATCTGCGCATGAATGTGGGACCACCTGGTCAGCCAGCCACCTTGCATGGTCTCACTGGGTCTGCCCATTGCCATCCCATGCCTGGGGTCTGCTAGCCACTGCCTGTGTGCCTGGGGTCTGCCAGCCACTACCTGCACGCTGGGGTCTGCCAACCTCCACTTTTTTCTGCTGCAACTCTGCCCCTCTTACCGGTCTGGATGAATGGTTTTTGGACTTCTATACAGCTCAATTTTCTATCAGTTCTGGTTGTTTTCTTATTTCTAAATCTTTGTTGTCCTTAGTTTTGGTTGTGCGAGGAGGCACAATGTGTCCACTTATGCCTCCATATTGGCTGGAAATGTACTCTTTATTTCTGATTGGTACTTTCTTATGGTTTACATGTCCTTCTTTATGCAGGTGAAGTTATTCATTCCTAAGTTCTTTGAGCATCTGTATGAGCATCTGTGAACTCTATATCTAGTTTATTGCTTGCTTCAATTTCCTTTAATTATTTTTCTGAAGATTTTTTCATTTTCTTTCATTTGTAGTATGTTTCTTTGCCTCTCTATTTTGGCTGCCTCTCTGTGCTTATTTCTGTGTATTAGGTACATCTGCTATGTCTTCAAGTCTTTTCAGGATGGCCTTATATATTAGGTGTCTTATGGATCCCAGTGGTGCAGTCTCCAGGAATGTACTATGTGTGCGTTCTTACTGTAGGTGAGTTTTGATTGCTGTTTGCCCCTCTATGTGAAGGGCTGGCTGACTCTGAGGACTGACCCCAACTAGTTTGTGAGATACTGTGTGGGTGCTGACCATACAAAGTGGAATTATCACCAGCAGGTTCTGATGCCTGCTGAGATCTCCTATTGGATGTGACACTTGTGGAGCTAATTGTGTCCTGCTCTGATATTGTCTGAATTCTGCTACTGGATGTGTTGATTTGGGGGCTTCTTGAGAGGGAATTCAGTGAAGGTCAATGCCAGAAACTTCCTGTAACTGCCCCTGAGTGAACTGCTTGGAGATATAATGGTATCCACAGTTTATGGCTGCCCTTTCTGGGCATGGGTGTTCAGTGGAAGAGCCAAGATGTGCACCACAGCTGGCTGCTTCATGCACCAAGTTGGGGGGCAGATCAGCAAAAGGCCCAAGGCATCCCAAGATCTGCCTCTGACTGCCTCCACTGGCTGTCCATTTGGCTCAGTCACTGAAAGAGCCTCTGGCAGTACTTGAGTTTTATGAGGTAGATTCTCAGTAAGTTACCAGCTAGGCGTGAGTGGTGTTCACTAGATTGGTACAGATTCAAACTGTGCCAGTGCTGGGTCTCGGACCACTCAGAAAAAGTCCCAAGGTATACCAGCACCAGCTGCCTCTTGCTAGGTGCCTGCAGACCTTTGTGTTGGGGAAGGGTCTTGAGTAGTCATCAGGTTGAGTCCTGCAGAGCTTATCAGGTCCAAATAGACCAATTTGTCCATATAAAGGGAGGACTCTACACAGAAATAGTTTGAGGGAAAAATGGCTCACCTTGTCACATGACTCAGTCTGTCTTGGATTCTGCTTAGACCTCTCCTCAAGAGCCTGAGTTCAGCAGAGTGAGGTGGTGAGGAGTTGGGATGGTGGAGCTAGTTAATCTCTCATGGAGTATCAGCTCCACTCAGGCTCTCAGGAAGAAGAGGAGTGGCCTGTGTCTCAGAGCCACACAACTCAGTCTCTGATATGACCTAAGTCGACCTCTACACCACATGTCCAGGCACCTTACTCATCTGCCGTGTGTCAGCTCAGCAGAGTAGGGTGACAGCAAGTCAATAGGGTGGGGCCATTGCATTCCTCCAGGCTGATGCCCTGTGGAGGGGAATGCTCAACCCAAGGATCCTGGCAGTTTTCCCTTCAGCTCTCTTTCCAGAGCCACACAATCTAGCTCTTCCCACACAACAGTCTGTTCTGAGCTGCCCTCCCTCTGCCAGAGCCAAGGGTGGTGACTACAAACAAGGTATTATATGTTGGCCCTTTAAGAGGGTGCCTGGGTTTCTAGCAGACTCATCTCTCCCTGACAGACAGAATCCCTGCTGATTTTCATAGCCAGATAGTATGTGGGCTCCTCTTCCTGGCTCTTGTGCTCTGGGCTGGGGAGCCTGCCTTGGGGTTGAGACTCTATGCTTCTCGGGAGAAACTTTACAGCCGAGATATACCTCTGGAGTTTTAGCCACTGAACATGGGTGTGGGGATAGCCCTTTTCATGGTTCTGCCCTTCCTGCCAGTCTTGATGTGGCTTCTTCTGTAAATTCTTGGTTATAAGACTTCTGTTCTGCCAGTCTTTAGTTGGTTATTCAGGATGATTGTTCTATATACTAGTTGTAGTCCCAGTTTGGCCCTGGGAGGAGGTGAGTGTAACATCTACTTACCATACCACCACCTTAGATCCTCTCCAGGCAGTTGTTACGTAGAATGGCATCCTTATGTGGTCAGCTCTTCCCGTTTTCCAAGACAATTATGCTATCCAGATTTTGATATGAAATTTCCTTAATTTTAAAAATACTTTCTGGGCCAAACATAATGTTTGTGTAAGCAATCACCCCATTTATAACTTCCACATTAGGGCCCTTGCTTAGATTAATTGACATGAACTTTGGGAGATGTTCATTTATTTGGCAAATATTTAATGAACTCCTACCATGTACCAAGACTGTAGCCCTTCTCTAGTTGAGGGATATGTCTTCAGACAGTAGGGGAGAAGCCCTAAGGTAGAAGCAATAATGTTCTAGCAGTATGTAGTATGAGTACAGGGCAAGTTTAGAAGAGGGAAAAGATTATATGAGCCAAGAAGGGTAAGGGTGGTTTTGTGGAGGGAGAGAGGATTAAACTCTGCTCTTGGGGATGAATAGGATTCAGAATATGAGAGTCTGGGAAGAGAGAAAGAAGGATAAAAGTATAGAGATAGGGATGGACCTGATATGTTCAGAGGTTTGAGAGAGAAAATAAGAAGAATATAGTCCAATTTGGGCTCAGTATCATAGGATAAATGTTCATGTTTCTGAGTAAATAAAAGATAAAAGAGTTATAAAGTCTGTATCTTTGCATCCTGGTACTGATGTGACTCAAAATCAAATTGAAAAACAATTAAAAAATTAGTAAAAGAAGAGTATGGGTGTGCAAAGTGTGGAAGACAGAAACCTTTTACATTAATAGTGACCTCAAGTCAGAAATCTCATAAATTGTCCAGGTCATGATAAAGGAATATATAGCCATGTCAACCTGATGCCGTTCAGAGCAATTACCTTAAATACAATGTCATATTTCCTCTGTAAAAGAAGGTAGCTCAGGTTTAGAACATGAGTAACTTAGATCACTGCTGGTTACATAACCCTGAATGGCTTGGGACCTGGGTTAATTTACACGCTCACCTTCCTGGCATTATTCCTTTGGGCTGACAAATCAGCATTATTTGCCAGATTACAAAACATCTTCCTATTATATTACCCCTTTTTTGGTTGGCTCTTTCTTGTCATCCTCATCTAATGCTGCAACAGATAACTGTCTTGCTGAGCAACAATTTCATATACATTACAAGGGAGACTAGTCAAAGTACCAGTCTTCTCAATGATTTATGCCACAATAGCAGCATCACTGAAGTGCTATTTGTTTATAAATAAGCTCCAAGAGCAGCATGTGGGTTTCAAAAAAAGAACAGTTGATAATATTCCCTGATTTGAGCATATCTTTACTGCTACTATTGCAGTATGACATAATAAAATAATAAAATGTTTCCTGTTGTGCAGGGATAGAAAGTTTTCACCTATGTTAAATTGATGAATGTTGTGATTAGGAGCTCTTTACATGCTGAAGGGATTCAGGGTAGTCTACTATGTTCTATCTGACAGATACCAGCTTCACTGAACCTAGCAACCAGGTAAAAACTTCAGTATAACACCATTTATATATTCCCTCATATACCCAACCCATTTTGCCTTGGATACACTTTGAATTTCACTCTATCTAACTGGCCCCAGGCTGCCCAATTTAATAACTGACACATAGCACTTACTATGAGCCAGGCAGTGCTTTAACTACTTTACAATAGGAAGCACAGAAATGTCAACTCAATAAATCTTGACAACAACAATACAAGGCAAATCTTTCTATTCCCTTTTTATAAGTGGGGAAGTTGAGGCACAAAAGGATGAAGTAACTTGTCCCTAGTTGTTGGGAACTGTCCTGCCTGGTTTCAGAAGCTGTAACTCCCCATAGCTAAGGCTGAGTGAAAAGACCTTGGGACCTAAGGAGACAAAACTTATCCTCCCAGCAGGGGCATAGCCTCTACCCCTTACTTCACCCTTCTTGGCCCATGGAGGATGGCTGGATAGTCAATGATGGGTAAGATTCCTCAAGGGTAGAACAACCTAAGACAGGCACAGTCACAAAGGGGCCATCAGGGAAGGGTTTAGGGGATTATGGAGAAGGGACAAAAGACACTCACACCTCAGCTTTGTTATAGCCTGAGTCTTCATTCTACCTGTAAAAAGTCTCCTAATCTCTTTGCTGCCTTACTTCCCCTGCCTGACTTAAACCTAAAACAATGCTGGAGGCAGTGCAGCCCCGTGCTGGAACAGGAGGTTCCTGAGGGCAATCAGGCCTAAGAAAGAATGCCTAAAATCCTGTGAAACCTGCTTCACTAAGAATTCCCTTAATCTAAATGTTAAGGTTCAGACTTCTGGCCAAGATGGAGGCATAGGTGGACACACTGTGCCTCCTCTCACAACTAAGATTAAGGACAACAAAAATATAGAACCAAAAAACCCCAACCAGAACAGATAGAAAATTGAATTGTATGGAAGTCTGACAACGATTCACCCAGACCGGTAGAGGGGCAGAGTCAGTGGCTGGCGTAGAGGGGTTATGGCAGGAAAAAGCAGTGGCTAGTGGTCTCAGGTGCACAGGTGGCGGTTGGCACACCCCAGGCACACAGACAGCAGTTACCATGCACTAGGAGGCAATGAGCAGACCCAGCGAGGTGCACAAGGTGGCTGACTGCGGTCACACATTCACATGTAGATAAACCAGGCGAAGATGGGCAGCAAGACAGACTGTGCAACACAGGGCCCCAGCGCTGGGAAATAAAGCCTAAAATCACTGATTGAAAATACTTGTGAGGGTTGAGGTGCCGGGAGAGAATCCCAGCTTCACAGGAGAGTTCAGTAGAGAGACCCATGGGATCCTAGAATGTACACAAGCCCACCCACATGGAAATCAGCACCAGAAGTGCCCAATTTGCTTGGGGAAAGCGGTGGAAGGGACTGGAATCCTAGAGAGAGCTGAGCAAGTGCCATTGTTCCCTCTTGGACCCCACCCCCACATCCAGCATCACAACTCAGCAACTGGGCTGCTCCACCCTGGTGAACACATAAGTCTCTGCCCCTCACTACGTAACAGCCGCGACTAGACAAAAACGAAAAACAAAAACAAAAAGGGCTCAAATGGGAGAACAGATCAAAACCCCAGAACTAATTCATCTAAGTGGCCAGGAGATAGCCAACCTATCAGATCCACATCTCAAAGCACTGGTAGCCAAACTATCAGATACACAGTTCAAAGCACTGGGGATTAGGAAGCTCACAGAATTGGTTGATTTTGGTCACAAATTAGATGAACAAATGAAGGTTACAATAGGTGAAATGAAGAAAAATGCACAGGGAACCAATAGTGATGGGAGGAGAACTGGGACTCAAATCAATGGAGTGGACCAGAAGGAAGAAACAAACAACCAAACAGAAAAGAATGAAGAAACAAGAATTCAAAAAAATGAGGAGAGGCTTAGGAACCTCCAGGACATCTTTAAACATCCCAACATCTGAATTATAGGGGTATCAGAAGGGGAAGAGGGAGAGCAACAAGTGGAAAACTTATTTGAACAAATAATGAAGGAGAACTTCCCCAATCTGGCAAAGGAAATAGACTTCCAGGAAGTCCAGGAAGCTCAGAGAGTCCCAAAGAACTTGGACCCTATGAGGAACACACCAAGGTACAGCATAATGACATTAGCCAAGATTAAAATGAAGGAGAGAATTCTAGAAGCAGCAAGAGATAAGGGCACAGTCACCTACAAAGGAGTTCCCATCAGACTGTCAGCTGATTTCTCAAAAGAGACCTTCCAGGCAAGAAGGGGCTGGAAAGAAGTATTCCAAGTCATGAAAGTCAAGGACCTACTCCAAGATTGCTCTATCCAGCGAAGCTGTCATTTAGAATGGAAGGGAAGATAAAGTGCTTCACAGGTAAGGTCAAGTTCAAGGAGTTCATCATCACCAAGCCCTTATTATATGAAATGTTAAAGGGACTTATCTAAGTAAAAAAAGATAAAAAATATGACAGTGAAAAGACAGCAAACTCACAGATATAAACAACTACACCTAAAGCAAAAGCAAACTAAGCCAACAATAGAACAGGAGCAGAACCACAGAAATGGAGATCACATGGAGGGTTAGCAAGAGGGCAGTGGGAGGAAGGGAGAGCGGGGAAAAGGTACAGAGAATAAGTAGCATAGATGGTGGGTAGAAAATAAACAGGGGTAGGGCAAGAATAGTGTGCGAAATGTAGAATCTAAGGAACTTATAATACATAGACATGAACTAAAGGGGGGAATATGGGTGGGAGAGGATGTGCAGGGTGGAGGGGAATGTTGGGGCCGAAGTGGGACAACTGTAATAGCATAATCAATAAAATATAATTAAAAAAATTCAAACCATATAACCCCCTCCCCCCAAAAAGAAAATAAATATTAAGGTTCCCAGAATAAGATGTGTTTGTTTCCCAAAGTTTTATGGCCATTTGGCATTACTCTATCTATCTGACCCTGACTCAGAATAAGCCCTTATAATTCTTTGAATGTTATCTGTTCCCTGATCATTACTGCCTGACAATGATTGATGAGCTTTAGTATATACCCTGTATTCCTATGCAAATTAAACCCAATAAAAGCCCATTGAGAAAGAGGCTCAAGGCCTTTCTCCTCTGAGAGACTGGTCAGCCTTTCCTCTCCAAGCAGATCATATCTTGGTAGACTTATTCTCATCCTGGCAGCCTGGGGAGCTCTATGGGATGGACGACCAACCCCCCCGTACCCCCCTGGTCCACACACACCTAGTCACACAGCTAGTAAGTAGCAGGGCTGGCATTCAAATCAAATGTCTGCAGAGCTGTGCTCTCAATCATCCTGTCCTGCCTGCCTCTCTTGGGCCAGAGGGATTTTCAGCTTTTGGGCAAGGTCCAGCAGGAGAAAACTGGGCATTTCTTGGTTGTTTTTGTCCTGAAGTTACTGCTTTATTGATTGAGTTTTTCCTTCCTCTGTCCTTATCTACTGTATTTTATTTCTTATTTTCTGAGTTAGATGGCCTCATCTATGCATGGGAGAGGGGAGAGCTGGGCTTATCTCTGGTTTTCTGCTAGGATAGCACAGGTCATTGTCATTTTCTATTTACCAAGAAGACATGTCTCCCCTGTGACCCGAATCCCATATTTTATAGTTAACAATATTCTCCTTCTCTTGGACACAAAAGTCCCCCTAGGCCTGTTAGCCAGGCATGGGGCTTTGGAGTCAACTTTTCAGCACCAATCTGTATGTAATAGAAGCCGAGTATTTTCATGTGTTTGCAGAAATGGGCTGAGTACATACCTTATTGGCTGCCATGGAAAAGTATTTGAAAGCAGTAGCATTATTTTGTGGTGCCGCATAATTACCTTCTAAATACATCTAGAAAAAATTAAAACAAGATGTAAAAAACTAAGAAATTTAAGGGTGATGAAAATGTTTTAGAACTATATAAGGGTGAAGGTTGCACAACACTGTCAATGTAGTAAATGCCACTGAAATGCACACTTTTAAATGGTTAATTTATGTCATATGGATTGCACTTCAATTTTTTAAAAAGGGAAAACTAAAGAAACAATCAATTACATACATCTGGAGTGACCTTGCCCAAGGACCAAAACATGTGTTTTTTCACATTTCCTAGCATCTAAGTTTACTGTATGTAGCACTGCTGGAAGCAGGGCATTTGTCCCCATAGTTGCTAATAAATGTAAGCTGGCTGCAGGGAGCCAAAGGCAGTACTTGGCAGAGGGAGTGATCTTTGAAGAAGAAAGAACATGCCCTTCTACAGGACTGCAAGGGTGGACTTTGGTCAGCCTGGAGCTGGGTCTCTTTCTGGGAGTTAAGGAAGGAGACACCTCATTGAAGAATGTACTAGTCTTTGATGTACAACTAGCCCTGATCTCCTGTTACACCACCAGGGAGATTGTGGGAGAGATTCTGAGCTATACTTAGGAACCCTGGGACAGGTGCACTTCAAGGTTGCTTTTGGTGTCTCAGGTGAAAGTTGCTGTTTTCTGGGGCTTTTAAAAAACTATCACCTCAGGAATACTATCCTCATTTTGTAGCCAAATGCCCCTATAAGCTGCTTCCATGAAAAAGGCCTGCATCCCTGTACCCTACATTGGGTTCAATCAACTGATACCATTAATTTCTTAGGTTTTTAAAAAATGAAAGTTATTGATCAAGATGAAGCATGTACCTTTCCTATAAATGCCATGGCATTTGTACTTCCAGCCTTTGCTGCCTTTAAAAAGTAGTATAGTGCTTTCTGGAGAGAAATGGAACAGTATTAATGACAGTCATAAACATATTCTACAAAATGGCTTTTCAAAGAAAACTTTATTTTATTTAACATGCATTAAAAAAATCTATGAAATGTCCTCTTTCTTCAAGGCAGTATTCCAAATGCTATTTGAGCCATAAACTGAAGAGTGGGAGAATGAATATATAAATATGTAATACATTCATACATACATACATACATATACCTATGCACACACACACATTGTATATATGTGTATGTGTGTGTATACAAGGTATGTCCAGAGAAAGTCCAGCCATTATTAATATAATGAGAATGGTGTGCGCAAAATTGATGTAACCTGGCAGCCAAGGAAAGTGGACTGGAATGCACATACATGAACAATGATAACTTCCCTGTACTAATCAGTGGGTGAGGTAGATGCCACTGAGTGTGAGCATGTGTACTGTGTGGCCATCACATTCAAAATGACTGAGTGAATAGAGCAACCAATCTGTATCAAATTATGTGTTAAGTGTGAACCTTCTTCTGTGGAAAGTATTTGGGTGATTCAGAAGTCCTCAGTTATGGACAACTGGTGATTGGCAGCTTCATCACAACAATGAGCACACTCATGCATCACATCTCATGCCGAGTTTTTTTGTGAAACATCTAATCACCCAGGTGACTCAGCCCCACTACAGCCCAGATTTGGTGCCCTGAAACATCTGACTTATCCCAAAACTAAAATCACCATTGACAGGGAAGAGATTTCAGACCATCAATGAGATTCAAGAAAATATGTTGGGGGTTCTGATAACAATTGGCAGAACTGTGGGAGGTCCCAATGTGGTTACTTTGAAGGGAACTGAGGCATCATTGTCCCATGTACAATGTTTCTTGTATCTTCTTCGGTAAATATCTCTATTTTTCATATTACAGGACTATATACCTTCTGGCCAGACCTCAGTATATATATGCATGTGGAGATATATATATACACACACACATATATATATACACATATACATATATATAAAATCTAGAGACTATATATATATAGTCCAGCACAAATAATGCCCCTTTTTATTACAAAATCTTTCTTTACAAAATCATAAGCATGTAATTCTGTAACATAACAATAGCACACTCAAGCACACCATATGACATTTTAGGTGAAATGTTCAAGTTGCTGTCCATCTCATGTGAGACATTCACAAACCCTACCAACCACATTCAAGCAAGCCTTACTTCTACCGGACCGTGTGTGTGTGTGTGTGTGTGTGTGTGTGTGTGTGTGTATCCTATATATATTTAGAATGTGAGGACTTGTCACATTTGGAAAGGCAGGATGGGCATATCAGTTAATGAGAACAGATAAATCCCAGCTGCATACCTAACAGTCCATTGTTTTGAAAAAGTACACATCTACGTTGATACTATGTACTGATAAGACAGTTTATACAACTGGCATAATTAGGTATACAGCGTCTTAATGTTTATAAGGCATAGTGAATAGGACAAGACACAACTGTCTGCCTGCTGAGACCAGATATTTCTATAGAGGTGAACTTGAGGCCAATTTTTTCTAAATCAAATTGAAGGATGCCAGCAAAGCTTCTGATTCCCTGTAGGTCATAACATTAAATGAAATGCTCAGTCTAGAATGCATAAGGTCTGCCCTGTCCCTTGCTGCCTCATTCCGTAGGCCTCATCCTGAATTTCCAGAAGCTCTCCTCAGAGATGGTATGGAGTAATAAAAAAAGTCAGCCCCAGGAATGAGAAACGAAGACACTTTCTAATGTATCTTATTAGGTCACGGCCCTTCTGCACTTTAAAAAGCCTTAACTAGGCTGATGTGCAAGGGTCTGCTGCTTCCCCAAAACAAGAAATTGTCTAAGGAAGAAATGTGGGTAGTTCTCTTATCTGTAAATTTGCTCTAGAAATATTGCTGACTTTATTAGTTAAGTTGGTCTGTCTTGGGGACATAAGTACATATCACATCATGCATCCATTCATCCATCCATCTCCTCTCTTCTTTAAAAAAACTATTTATTTATTTATTTTTAGAAAAAGGGAATGAGAAAGAGAGGGAGAGAAACATCAATGCATGGTTGCCTCTCACATCCCCTCCCAAGTGGGGACGTGGTCTGCAACCCAGGCATGTGCCCTGACTAGGAATTGAACCTGCAACCCTTTGGTTTACAGGCTGGCACTGAATCCACTGAGCCACACCAGCTAGGGCTCTTCTGTTTTTCCCTTATTTTTTCAAAAGCTTGGTTGAAATCTGATGTATATATGGTAGTATGCTAGGTATTATAAGTGATTCATAGATAAAAAACACTGTGCCCACAAAAGAATATATATAAATGGCAACAAGACAATAGATGATAGGTGGGATAAAAGGAACACCAAAAAAGAATTAGAGGGGTGTCAAATAATACATGTTGTAATCAGTTCTGTGATAAGTATTTTACAAGTTTTTTCTTAACTAATCTTCACAATGACATTATAAGGGAGGAATTGTTAACATCTAAGCTTTTTTAGTGACACTCAAAGGTATTGGAGTCCCACAAAAAGCTTGAATACAATTCCCATGTACTTGGCACTCAGCCTTCTCAGTTAAAGAAAGAGGGCTTAAGTGATAAGGGTCTCATGAAAGATGGAGAAAATTTACCAGTGTAGAGGTTATCATAGGCTGGGAGAATAATATGAATAAAGAAAGGAGATGGGAATGTCCAAGGTGTGTCCAGGAAATAGTAATTTCTTCAGTATGACTTAAGTAGAATACCTAAAACCCAAGACTTGAAAAAATATAATGGGTCCATATTACAGAAATCCTGAGTACCAGGCTAAGGACTTTCATTTTATTTGGTGGAATACAGAAGCCACTTAAGATTTATGAGCATGAGTAAATAAATTAAATGTATGTTCAAATATATGATTTACAAATTATATTTATCAGAGCCCAATATAAATAAAAACAAAGTTATTTCTTATGAATGTCTCTAATGAGCCAAGATCCAAATATACTCTTGGACTACTATAATTTGTACACATCACAGTATCTCCAGGCCTTGGTTTCCTCATTCATGTTTTCTTGTGTGTGGTCCTGGAGCATGCTGTCCTTCCTTATAATGCCATGCATTCATTGATTTAATTGTCTCCTTAACTGTTTGTCTTCTCCAATGTTGAAACCTCTATACTTAGTACAGTGTCTACTATATGTTAGGCACTCAGAAAATATTTCTGGAATGAATAAATAAATGAGTGAATTTAAGAATAAATTTATAAATCTTTAAAACAAGAGGACTGGATTTTAATCTTTAGGGTCCATTCTAGCTCTAGTATTATGATTCTATCAAATCATTTTCAAAGACCAGTTTTAGAATTTGGCTCTCAAATATAGCAATAGTGAGTTGTAGAAAAAAAAGTTTCACTTTGGAAAACTGGATTTGAACTGTTAAAAGATAATAATCTATTCACCAGAAGCAAACAAGTATCTTGGAGCTTTCCCCATTCTTCAATATAATCATTCAATAAAGACCAAAGGAATTGAGGTTTTCTGAAATTCCCTGTTCCACATTCATGGCTTACTTGGCATTTCCATTCCCTTTTCTTTCTATTTAAATTAACCTGCTCTTAAAGCTATCATTTCAATACTTTATTAAACTGAATAAAAATACCATGCAAGTTGTTTTGATGGATATGCAAGAGCCAACCTGAGTTCTTGCTTTTAAAAAGTTAAGATCAAGCATTCATTCATCTGCTATGGTCTACATATTTGTGTTCTCCCCAAATTCATAGCTCATATACTGAAAACCTAATGCCCAAAGTGATAGGAGGTGAGGCCTTTGAGAGGTGATTGGCAGAGCCCTCGTGAATGGGATTGGTGCCTTTATAAAAGAGGACCCAGAGAGTTAGCTCATCCCTTCTGCTATTTGAGGAAACAATGAGAAGTCTGAAAACTGGAAGAGAGTCCTAACCCAACCATGCTGGCACTCTGATCTCAGATGTCCAGCCACCAAAACTGTGAGAAGTAAATTTTTATTGTTTTAACTTTCTCATTCTATGGTATTTTTGTTACAGCAGCTCAAACACACTAAGATTCCATCCATCCATCCATCCTTCATAGATTTACTGAGCACCTACCATTATATTTTACTGATTGTAAGATGTATATTCCTCTTTATAATGACATTTATCATCAATGGCATCATACAATTTGTGTTCACAGAGTTTTTTCTTTCTCAGTTGAACATAAAATAATGTATCTTATAATTGATGATGTCTTGTTATAAAATATAGTATGTCTGAGGTATTATGCTAAGTGAAGTTTTATTATTTGATTGCACATCTCCTTTTTTAAAAAATGAGCACTTTTTGTTGGTTCTAAGAAAACTCCTAGTTTAATCAGTTTGCAACATTTCCTCTAGAATAAAATGCCAAAAATATATTGCTCTAAAAACATTTATGAGCACTACTTTTGTCTTAGGTTCTGTAAATCATCTTGGAAAAGGACAATATTAGCTCTTTTTAATGGTTGGCAAGGTAGACAAAGCAGTTGAACTTACATGTTTATATTATTTTTGTGTTAAGTTTAATTTAATTATGCCTTATCCATTTAGTAATATACACCAAAACACCCAGATTTTCTAATCCAATTCATTCTGATCTGTATATATTTAGAAATGCAAATGACATTAAAATGTATGTGTAGAAATGAAAGATAATATAATAAAAAGTATTGTATATAAAATACTTTTCAATAATTAAGAATTTTGTGGTGGATGGAGGGCTGAAAATATTTCCTGAGATGACAACTCAAAAAAAAATTAGTTAAATCAACAGTGAGGAAAAAAAAGCAAGCTAGTTATTTCCAGGTATTTTGGTATTTAATTTGCTAGGCAGTGAACAGGGTTTCACTTATATATATAAAGAGCCTTACACTACAATGTCCCACTCTGTGGCAAATTACAATGAAAATGGCAAAATTTAAAGACCAAGAGAGAATCTTAAAGGCAGCAAGGGAGAAACAGTTAGTAATATACAAGGGAGCTCTGGTAGGGCCATCAGCTGATTTCTCAACAGAAACACTACAAGCCAGAAGGGATTGGCATGAAATGTTTCAAGTGATGAAAAGTAAGGATCTACAACCAAGACTACTCTATCCAGCAAGGTTCTTATTTAAAATGCAAGGTGAAATAAAGAGCTTCCCTGACAAAAGAAGGTTAAAAGAGTACATCTCCACCAAACTAGCACTGCAAGAGATGCTGAAGGGACTGCTTAAAAAAAAAAAAAAAGAAGGAGAGAGAGGAACACAGGAACAAAATAAAAAATGGCAATTAGTAAGTATCTATAAATAATAACCTTAAATGTAAATGGATTAAATGTTCCAATCAAAAGACATAGGGTAGCTGAATAGATAAGAAAAGAAGACCCACATATATGAGGTCTACAAAAGACCTACCAAAGAACAAAAGATATGCATAGGCTGAAACTGAAGGGATGGGAAAAATATTCCATGCAAATATTCATGGAAAAAAAACTGGGGTGGAAATACTTATATAAGACAAACTAGACTTCAAAACAAAAGCCATAACAAGGGATAAGGAAGGTCACTACATAATACTTAAGAGAGTGGTTCAACAAGAGGATAAAACTCTTGTAAACTCTATATATGTATCCAATATAGGTACACTTATCATAAGTATATAAAAAATATGAGAGGATGTTAAGAAAGAGATAGTCAGTGACACAGTCATTGTGGAGGATTTTAACATCACACTGTCAACAATGGATAGATCTTCCAAACAAAAAAATCAACAAAAATACTGCATAATTGAATTACAATCTAGGTCAAATGGACTAAATTGATATTTATAGAACACTTTACTCCAAAGAAGAAAAATACACATTCCTCTCAAATGCATATGGGTCATTCTCAATGAAATACCACACAGGAGGACATAAAACAAGCTTGAACAAATTCAAGAAAACTGAAATCATATCAAGCATCTACTTGGATCACAATGGCTTAAAAGTAGACATCAATGTCAAGGAAGAAAAAAACCCTCAAAAACATTCAAATACATGGAGGCTGAATAATATCTTATTATATAATGAGTGGTCAGCAATGAGATCAATGAAGAAATCAAAAAGTATCTGGAAACAAATAAAAATGAATACAAAACAGACCAAAACCTATGGGACACAGCAAAGGCAGTCCTGAGAGGGAAGTTCATAGCAATACACAACTACCTAAAGATAAGAGAAAAATCTCAAATAAACAACCTAACCTTACACCTACAAGAACTAGAGGAAAAACAACAAACAAATCCCAGGGCTGGTAGAAGAGAGGAAATAAACAAAATCAAACCAGAATTAAATGACATAGAGACTCAAAAAACAATTCAAAGGATCAATGACTGCCTGAGCTGGTTCTTTGAAATGATAAACAAAATTGGCAAACCATTAAACAGACACGTCAAGAAAAAAAGAGAGATAACCCAAATAAACAAAATCAGAAATCAAAGAGGAAAGTAACAACTGATATTACAGAAATAAAAAGGATTAGGTTTTCCTGCCAAGATGGAAGTGTAAGTAGATACACTTTGCCTCCTTGCACAACCAAAAGAAGGACAACAACAAATTTAAAAACAAAAAAACAACCACAACTGCCATAAAAATAAAAATGTATGGAAGGCTGACAACCAAGGAGTTAAAGAAGAAACATTCATCCAGACCAGTAGGAGGAGCAGAAAGAGGCAGCTGGGGTAGAGAGGACTCACAGCAAGGTGGTGACTGGAGGACATAGGCAGGCAAGGTGGCAGAAGGTGGACTGGGCAGTCCAACACTTGTTTGTGGATAAACCTGAAGAAACAACTGGGGAGCCAGACAGACTTCCAACCCAGGGTTCAAGCCTGGGAAAATAAAGCCTCAAAATTTCTGACTGGAAACACCTGTGAGGATTGAGGCAGCAGGAGAAACTCCCAGCCTCACAGGAGAGTTCATTGGAGAAACCCACAGGGTCCTAGAATGTACACAAAACCACCTACCTGGGAATCAGCACCAGAAGGGCCCCATTTGCTGGAGGAAAGTGGAGGAAGTGACTGAAAGCAGAGAGTCGAGCAAGCGGCATTGTTTCCTCTCAGACCCTTACCCCACATACATGCCACAATGCAGTGACTTGAGTTACCCCACTCTGGCAAATACCTAAGGCTTTTCTGCTTACTACATAACAGGCATGCCGAGACAAAAAAATATAGCCCAAATGAAAGAACAGATCAAAGCTCCAGAAAAAATACAACTAAGTGATAGCCAATTTATCAGATGCAGAGTTCAAAACACTGGTAATCAGGATGCTCACAGAAATAGGTGAGTATGGTCATAAAACAGAGGAAAAAGTGAAGGCTATGCAAAGTGAAATAAAGAAAAATATACAGGGAACCAATAGTGAAGGGAAGGAAAATGGGACTCAGATCAATGATTTGGCACAGAAGGAAGAAATAAACATTCAATTAGAACAGAATGAAGAAACAAGAATTCAAAAAAAATGAGGAGAGCCTTAGGAATCTTCGGGACAACTTTAAACATTTCAATATCCGAATCATAGGGGTGCCAGAAGGAGAAAAGGAAGAGCAAGAAGTTGAAAACTTATTTAAAAACATAATGAAGGAGAGTTTCCCTAATCTGGCAAAGGAGATAGACTTCCAGGAAGTCCAGGAAGCTCAGAAAGTCCAGAAAAAGTTGGACCCAAGGAAGCACACACCAAGGCACATCATGATTAAATTACCGAAGATTAAAGATAAGGAGAAAATCTGAAAAGCAGCAAGAGAAAAGGAGTTACCTAGAAAGGAATTCCCATAAGACTATCAGCTGATTTTTCAAAAGAAACCTTACAGGCAAGAAGGGGCTGGAAAGAAGTATTTGAAGTCATGAGAGGCAAGGATTATCTACATCCAATATTAATCTGTCCAGCAAAGCTATCATTTAGAATAGAAGGGCAGATAAAGTGCTTCCCAGATACAGTCAAGTTAAAGAAGTTCATCATCACCAAGCCCTTATTATATGAAATGTTAAAGGGACTTATCTAAGAAAAAGAAGATCTCAAAAACTATGAACAGTAAAATAACAACAAACTCACAACTATCAACAACGAAATGTAAACAAAACAAAACAACAAAAGCAAACTAAGCCAACAATAGAACAGGAATACGGAAATGGAGAACACATGGAGGGTGATCAGTGGGGAGGTGGATGGTGGAAATGTGGGAAAAGTTACAGGGAATAAGAAGCATAAATGCCAAGTACAAAATAGACAGGGGGAAGTTAAGAATAGTATGGTAAATGGAGAAGCCAAAGAACTTATATGTATGACCCATGGACATGAACTAAGGTAGGGGAATGATGGTGGAAGGGAGAGTACAGGGTGGAGGGGAATAAAGGGGAGAAAAAAATGGGCAACTATAATAGCATAATCATTAAAATATATTTAAAAAATAAAAATAAAAAAGACAAAATCACATGATCATATCAATTGATTCAGAAAAAGTACTTGATAAAAATCCAGCACCCATTTATTATAAAAACTACTCAGCAAAGTGGGAATAGAGGGAACATAAGTCAACATAATAAAGGCCATACACAAAATACCTACTGCCAACATCATACTCAATGGGCAAAAACTAAAAGTGTTTCCTTTAAGACAAGGGTGTCCACATTCTCTACTTTTACTCAACATAGTACCATAAACAAATCAACAAACAATAAGTGCTGATGAGGTTGCGGAGAAAAGGGCCCCCTAGTACATTGTAGGTGGGAATACAGACTGTACAGCCAATATGGAAAACAGTATGGGATTTCCTCAAAAAACTAAAAATGGAACTGCCTTTTGACTCAGCAATTCCACAGCTGGGATTATATCCTAAGAATCCTTAAACACTTATTCAAAAGAACCTATGCACCTCAATGTTCATAGTGCAATTTACAACAACCAAGTGGTGGAAGTAACCCAAGTGCCCATCAGTAAGTGAGTGGATCAAAAAACTGTTGTACCTTTACACAATGGAATACTACACAACAGAAAGAAAGAAGGAGCTCCTACCCTTTGTGGCAGCATGGGTAGGACTGTAGAGCATTATGCTAAGTGAACTAAGCCAGGTGGTGAAAGACAAATACCATATGATCTCACCTATAAGTGGAACCTAATCAACAAAACAAACAAGTGAGCAATAAGAACCAGAGACATTAAAATAAAGAACAAACTGACAGTGACAAGTGGGGAGGGGGATGGGGGATAACGAGTAAAAGAAGGGGAAGGGTCAAGTCAAGGAACATATATATATAAAGGACCCATGGACATAGGCAATGGGTAGGGTGAGGATTGAATGTGGGAGCTTGGGTTGGGTAAGGCGGGGGAGAGTAATGGTGGGGGGTATGGGGACAACTGTAATTGAACAACAATAAAAAAAGAAAAATAAATAAATAAAGTGAGATGGAAAGTAACAGTAGATACCTCTTTTATGTAAGTGCCTTATAAAGTAATTTCTACTGTCAGCTTTTGGGACCATGTTGAAATAGGGCACGTGTTTCTTTGAGACAGTGAGCACATGGCTACTATAAAATGACAAGGGCTGCGAAACCCTTAAAAAAAAAAAAATCCTAGTTACTTCCCCAGATCCATGGGGATCTAGGGTGAGGATCTAGACAAGATCTCATCCCAGGACCCCAGTATCTAACTGAGGAGGATCCTGTGTAGTTAACTTTATTTGCTTTTTCTTCACTAAATTTCAATTGTTAACTAATCTTCTAACCTCACTGGGATAAGGTAAGGTTAAACAAAATGATTGGAGAAACTATACTAATTTATAAATATGCTTAATAATACTTCTAATTACATTGATAGCTGTTTGTCCTCTGATCTAACCAGATGGGGTTGAGGCTGGTCCACAGGCTTGTTAGTAGGAACCCCCCAGGTGGACTTCCCACTGCTGGCCTTTGGGGAATGGGCAAGACTGGCAGGTGGAGGTATCCTCTTCCCTTACCTCAGTCTAAAAGTGTGTTTGGGTGGAAAGAGGCAAAGTTCAGAGCATTGAAACCCCCTGCTTCAATTGCTCCTTCTGAAGCCTCTATGCCTTTGTACTTGGAGGCAGGTAGGAAAAGTTTTGCCTCTGGTGAACTGTTTTTCCTCAAAAGCTGGAAAGTTGATCTGGCTAAGGAAGCAGCAGCGAGCTTTCCCCAGCAACTCTTCCACTCCCCCTTCCTTTTTCACTGGCCCATCATCCTATCTCACTACTACCCTTCCCACCCCACATGATGGAATCTTGAGATTGACTTACGTAGTAATCCTGATCTAGACCTTTCCCCCCAATCAGATGTAATTGTCCAAGAGAAACCTGGGAAAGAGGATTTTTGAAAATTATTTTAGCACTGCTATTAATTTAAATAAAGGAAAGAAAAATTTTACTTGGTGATTTTACTATAGTATATTGATTCACTTTGATGCAGTTGATATGTCTTTAAAAAAGAAGCAGGGAAATATTCCAGACTATATCTTTGGGTAATTTGTTGATGCTGAGCATAGAGCTTCTTTAATGAGTGGCCTGATGGTATACAGTGATACCTGGGCACATAAACCTAAAGGCCTTAACTCTTGACTCTAAAAGGTCACACACACACCATCCCATTCTCATTCCCAAAGATAGAACATGTCTAGATCCTGGTAAGAAAGAGTTTGTTTATATTAAAACCAACATTGGATGGTGCTTTCTTCTATAATTAAAATCTAGGCTTTTAAAAAATGAATTTTTAGGAATGAATGTAAAAAAATATTGCCATTACTGGTTTTCCTATAGACCATAGGAACTGCAAATAGCAGGGGACATAAAAGGACAAAGAGGAAAGACTGTGTCTTCCCTTTCTCATTTAAGAGTATTTTTAACTCCTCTAGTTCTCAGAACAAACCAAGCACTTGGTAATATGCATGTTCTTAAAATTAAACTTGTCTGTATACATTACTTGTATCTGAACATCTCCTCTTTCTGCCAAAAATTTATAGTATTGATATATGTCCCAATCCAGAATCCCACTGTTAGAACGCAGATTTTCAGGTATCTCAGTTAGTCTCACTTTTTCCACTGGGATACCTTCACTTCTTTCCAATTTTTCAGCAACTGTGAATAAAACAAGCCAGAGAACAGCCGAATACACAAGGTTGCAAGAGGTAACAGTCAACTTAGAGAAAATACTGTTAGTGCTATTCTCTTTAAATTGTGTAGATATCTAGTCTATTAACAGAAAGGAAATATCCTTAAGTGATATAAATTTGCTGAATGTATTTGGTTCTGAGAAAATGGGTTTTCTCAGCAAGAAAGCTTTGCAACCCATACAAATATTGTATCAACATGTATCAGACCCTACTAAAAATCTTGGCCAAGCAGTTCCAAGAAAAAAAGACAGCTTTTACAGATTTTAGGAGAAGCCAACTGACCCCTTCCACTACTGACTTTTCCAGAGACTGAAACTACAATATAAGAGCAGTAACTGCTCCTTAATTACTTCCTATGGATAATCTGAAAATAAATATAAAGATAACTATGTTTGAATAAACCTAATAAAGCATGCAATTTGAACTATATATAGTTATATACATCATCTTAAATTCAAAAGTAGTTATTTTCCTTTCTTTTCTCAGATCCTAATAATGCAAAAACATATATTTAGATGTTCTGATTATAGAAACTAATCAAATAGACTACTCCTTATTCACTTCTTGGCAGACTCTTATTTAATATTCTATTATGTAGTCTGGTTCAGTGATGTTGCAAGATGAAATGTTACATACAGCTTTGAAAATTATTCTAGGAACATACCGTATTTTGTCATGTATAATGCACATTTTTGCTCAAATATTTTAGGGAAAAATAAGGATGTGCATTATACATGTTGTGTAGTAAACCATGGGTTTAGTACTAAACATTATACATAGCAAAATATGGTATGTTAATCTCATGCTCTCTTTTTTGTAGACAAAGGATAAGGTAATAGAACAATGATTACTTGAATTGTTTTCAAGTGTAGTAATAGAGATGGCCAATGTATGTACGTTACATCCACTTTTCCAGGCATTTTTAAACAAGTCATCTCATATTCTAAATGTTAATATTTATTGATACTACATTCAGATTCTCAGTAGAAGTAAAGAACAAAACAAGAACAAGTAAAGCAGAATTGTTTGGGGACATGTAATAACAAAAATAAAAGATGAGCACAATCATTTAAAACTTTTTGAAAAATAACTAAGAAATCAGGAAACTCTACATTGCATTAAAAGAATTGTATTTTAACAGGTGTTAAAAGCATAGTCTTTTAATGCTTTCATAAATATGTCAATTGGCATTGATTTAGTTTTTAATTGCTTGGAAAGTCTGTTTATCTTAAAATAAATTATGTGGATTACTCACTATATTCTGCCACTTTCTTGTAATGATATAGGGCAACTTCACAATTCTGTAGAACATTGATTCCTGACAAATATCTGTACCCCTAAAACACAGGCACATATATGCTTAATATTCTGACAGTGCTGTATTTATAATACAAATATTTGGATCCAAGAATATTTAATTTACAAACCAATATCATCTGGGACATCATGCTTCCTCCAGCACTTCCAAAGGTGTAATATATCAGTGCCTAAAGTTAAAAAAAAATATATATATATATTCTAAATTTGAAACTCAAAGTAATCATTGCCTTTTTTTCCTAGCACAGAAATGAACCTTTAAGTACTCCAAAATAAATTCCATATTTCATTCTCTTCTGTAAAGACAGCTGACATTTTGTGGGGTGTCTTAGTGAGCTCTGTAGCCTATGAAAAGGCACTTTATATGAAATTTTTATTTAATTATCACAAAATCCCTATGAAGTAGCTATCATCTACCTTTAATGAAGAAATTGGAATAGTGGACATTAAGACAGTTATGGTATTTTAATCCTACATTTCTCTGACTGTTTAGCTGGTTCTTTTAATCTCTGTGCTACAGTGAACCCTTTTATCTAAAGAGTAGAATCTCTATTCAATGTCCCTTTAAAAAATCAGTTTTATTTCAGAAAAAATAGAATGACCTTACCTTGGCTTGATTATATTCCATTCCTATTCCATAAGAAGACAAAAATCCTAATGCCTAAAGACCAAAAGTAAAAGTCAATCAGTCAATTTATTTATTTCACAATTATTCTTATCTACATTGGTGAAGGGTATTTTAAATATTTACTTCATTACAATTACCATTATCTTATTTCTTATACCATAACAAAGTGCCTATAATATATAAATGGCCAAGAAGCACATGAAAAGATACTCAACATAACTAACCATTAGGGAAATACAAATCAAAAATATAATCAGATATCATTTCATATCCATTAGGATGGCTACTTTCAAAGCAAACAAACAAGCAAAACTAGAAAATAGAAGTGTTCACAATGGTATGAAGAAATTTTGTGGGAATGTAGAACAGTGCAGCCACTGTGGAAAACAACATGATGATTCCTCAAAAGGTTAAATAGAATTACAATATGATCCTGCAATTCTACTTTTAGGTATATATGCAAAATAATTGAAAAGAGGATCTCAGAGAGATAGTTGTATGTCCATCTTCGTAGAGCATTATTCACAATAGCTAAGGTTGTAAACAACCCAAATGTCATCATCAGTGATGGAAGAACAAAAATGTGGCATGCAAATTATGTTGATCACTGTAGCTTAAAGTATATCTTTTAAAATATATATATACATTTATTGGTGTTAGAGAGAGAGAGAGAGAGAGAGAGAGAGAGAGAGAGAGAGAGAGAGAGACAAACATTGATGTGAGAGAGAAACATTGATTGGTTGCCTCCCATGCAGCCTGATCAGGGAATCAAACCCACAACCTAGGTACGTTCTCTGGCTGGGAATCAAACCCACAGCCTCTTGGTGTATGGCTGACACTCCAACCGAGCCACACTGGCTAGCCCTAAAGTATATCTTGATATTTCATGGAGCAAGTCTCCCCTCATTATTATAGCCTCCAATTTGTTTACTATTCTTAACTATTGTAGACAAATTTTAATGTATGTATTCCACACATCACCAAACTTTCATAAATTAAAATTTTTTCACTTTCTGATATATTTTGGAGATTTTCTTCTGCCCATACATACTTATGGGTGGACATGCCATAATTTCATAGCATAGCCATTCCTCTAATGTTAGACATTTAGGGCATTTAGATTTTTCATCTCTTACTAAAAACATTGCAATTCTTGTACATTAACAGGTATATATATTTTTAGAACAAATAACTGAAAATAGAATTGCTGAATCAAAGTGTATATGCAGTGAAAATGTAAATAGTTACTGCCAAATTGCCTACCAATGTATTATACAAATTTATGCTCTTACCAAAAGTATGCGAATTATCTATTCCCCCATACTTTCACCAACACTGGATATCTTTGATTTTCAATTTTTTAGTTTTACTAGTCTAATAAATAAAAAATCTTGTTTATATTAGGATTTTCCAAATTACTGGTGAGATTGAGCATTTTATTTACTAGCCATTTAATTTCTTCTGTCACTTGCATGTTCATATCCTTTGCTCATTACTACTATGTTTATTTATCTTTCCCTGTGGTGGTTTAGGATCTCCATATAAACTATATGTATTAGTCATTTGTTTGTTATATATTTTGGTGAATATTTCATCCTAGTTTATTTTACTATTTGTCTTTCATCACAGATTATGCTGCTATTTCATTACATAGAAGTTTTAAAGTTTTAAAAGTAAGATTTCTCAAGTTTTCCTTACAGAATGCAGCAGGTATCAATAATAAATCCTCAGAGTGACTTTTCTGGATTCTACACATGCCATTTATTCTATATTTTATATCAGTGAAACTGAATATAACATGTCCTTATATTGCCTGCTCAGATTATGTGTTTCTATGCCACTGTTATACATTAGGATAAAAATAATGCTTATTTGCATGTTAGGTGCCAAGATTAGCATTTTAGCTTGATAAGTCATTGGAGGGAGGCAATGGAGTGGGAAGTGGAGAAAAATACCTTACTGTATAAAAAATGAAATTAAATGGCCCAAATCCAGAGCAATAGCAAATGCTGGTGAGGTTGTGGAGTAACAGGAACTCTCATTCATTGCTAGTGAGGATGCAAAATGGTATAGTCACTTTAGAAGACAGTTTGGAAGTTTCTTGCAAAACTAAATATACTCTTACCATATTATCTATCAATCACTCTCTTTGGTGTTTACCCAAATGAGACAGAACTCGTGTCCACACAAAAACCTGCACATGGGTGCTCATGACAGCTTTATTCATAATTGTCAAAACTTGGAAGCAACCAAGATGTTTTCAGTAGCTGAATGAGTAAATAAACTGATATGTCTAGACAATGGAATATTGTTCAGCGTTCAAGAGAAATGAGCTACTGAGCCATAAACATTCATGGAAGAAACTTAAACGAATATTACCAAGTGAAAGAAGCCAATCTGAAAAGGCTACATTCTTCATAATTTCAACTATATGACATTCTGGAAAAGGCAAAACTTCAGACAGTAAAAAGATCAGTCAGTGGTTGCCAACGGATGGGGTGGAAAGAATGAATAGGTGCAGTACCGAGGATTTTGAAGGATAGTGAAAATACTCTGTATGATACTATAATGGTGGACACATGGCATTATATATTTGTCCAAATCCATAAAATGCACACCATCAAGAGTAAACTCTTAAAAAATTAAATTAAATAAATTCCTCTTATTGAGAAAAACTGTGGCAAGGATTGCTGGTTGTACCTTGGAATCCCTCTCCTTCTAGAGTAAAAAAACCTCTTGATTTATAGCTGAGGATGTGGTAACCAAAACAGACTGTAAGAATGAACCATAAGGATATAAAAATGTTGTAGGCCAAATAATAGCAATGTCATGGTTTAACTTACATGTTCTTTAGCCTCCTTAGCAGTCAGATGTGGCCATGTGACTAAGTTATGACTAACAGACATGTGTGATAGTGATGCGAGCAACTTCCAGGTCATGATATTGCAGGTATGCCTTGCCTTTCCCCTCTTCCTCTTCCTACTAGCTGGAATGCTGACATGATGGTGAGCCAACCTGGACAATGCACAAAAGGGCAATACCCCAAAGATGGCAAAACCACAAAACAGAAAGAGTTCCTGATGACTTTACTGAGCATAACCACCTTCCTCACTCAAATTTAACAGCAGGGTAAACTACAATTCTATTTTTTGTAAGTCACTTTATTTTGGGTTATAGTCATACCCAGCTAAACCTTTATCCTAACTCTGTGGTTATCAAAGTATAGTTTGTGGTTTACTTGGATCATCAAGACCTTTCAGCAGGTCTTCAAGGTTAATACTATTTTTATAATACCTCAAAGATATTACTTGTGTTTTTCACCAATGACATTATCATTGATGATAACTAGCAATGGTAGGTAAAACTGCTGGCATGTTAGCATGAATCAAGGAAGTGCTCCAAATCACCACCTACATTGTTATTATGTTCTTCATGCACTGTATCATAGGAAAAGTAAATATGCTAGTTTCATTTAAGATATGGATTTTGTCCTGGATGGGTGGTTCAGTTAGTTGGAGCATTGTCCTAACACCAAGAGGTTGTAAATTCGACTCCCAGTCAGAGCATGTACAGGAGGTAACTGATTGATGTTTCCCTCTCACATTGATGTTTCTTTCTCTCTCTCTCTCTCTCTCTCTCCCTCTCTCTCTCTCTCTCCCCCCCCCCTCTAAAAATCAATAAAAATGTCCTTAGGTGAGGATTAAAAACAACACATAGGTTTTTATCATATGTCAGTCTTTGGTTACATGAAAAGGTACATATAAACTAAATAAATTAAGGATTTTCCAAAATTCTCATTCAGAGTCTGACTGAAATCAGTTTTAAATTTAGAAAACTTAGTAACTGTCTTTGTTCATCCTGATGTCATTGTACCATTAAGAATATCAGCAGTCCAACATTTCTTAAGGGAGTGTTTCTTGATTACCTCTAATGTTTCTTCCAGACTACTGACTCATTCTGCAACTATTAATGTTGATGGGAAGTTCATTAAGTTAATTGCGCTGCTTTAGTAGTTAGTTACCTTAAATGTATAGTAGCCTGGTGCTCAATAAATCAATTCTTTTTTTGCAACACTCTGCCTTTTAGACACTTGAGGGTACTGGAAATATCAGAGGAATATTTTGTAAAGTATATGATTATCTAATCACTATGCTGTACACCTGAAACTAATGCAAAAAATTGAATGTAAATAGTAATAGAAAAAATATATTGAAAAATGTGCAAAAAAATCACTGCATCTAGGAGAAGAATAATCTGATTGGATGAGTCTATGTCATGTGATCCCAATGCTAGATTCAGAAAGGAGAAGCCCCTTAGTTAAATAAAAGTCATCCAAATCAGAAAGGAGGAAACAAAACTATCATTGTTTGCAGATGACATGATAGTGTACATAGAAAATCCTATAGACTCGGCCAAAAAACTGCTTGACCTAATAGATGAATTTGGCCAAACAGCAGGATACAAAGTCAATATCCAGAAATCAAAGGCATTTTTGTATACCAACAATGAAACAGCAGAAGCAGAAATCAAGAAAAAAATCCCATTAGATATAACAAAAAGAAAAATAAAATACCTAGGAATAAACCTAACCAGAGATAAAAGACATGTATGCAGAAAAACTACACAATAATGAAGAAAGCAATCAAGGAAGACACAAATAGAAAGATATACCATGTTCATGGATCAGAAGAATTAGCATCATCAAAATGTCCATATTACCGAAAGCAATTTACAGATTCAATGCAGTACCTATTGAAAGTCATTTTTTAACACATACATAGTTTTATAACATCCTATATTGATCATTTAGAAAATATTAGTTCACTGAGTTATGCAAATCTTGAGAAAGTGATCTAGATGACCTAAATCAATATCTATAGATAATGCGTGAAATATATAAATAAACAGAAAGTAGTAGCAGATTCTTCGGAGTCCTATCAGTGGTAATTATCAGAAACGAACAACTGAGTTACCAGACAGCTGCCCTTAAACAGCACTATTAATGGGAATAAAACAAAAATTCTAATAAGAAAACACTGGCTTATACTTTAATTGACAGCATTTATATAATTATATAGCTTACATTTGAAGATTATATAACTTATAGTCAATAGGGTCTTACAATGGATAAAATATGAAGTTATCATCTCTACCACAATTTTCCCATTTCTTAGTTCAGCAACCCTGTAAAACAGCTTGCTTAATACAAATTGTTTTTAAGGAACTCATGCTGCTTGACAAATAGTACAGCTTCATTTTATGGGATTTTCTATTTTTTATCTAGTTCATGAGAACATCATGCAGGACTTTGTTAACTGCATCCCTAAAATCAAGATCCAACAACATCTGATAATTCAATCAAAATAGAATATGAATAAGTTTGCAAACTTTTATTACAATTTGAAGGACAAAGAACTATGTTACTTTTTAAACTAGGGAACTGACTACACAGTTCAGTTTTCCAAAGCATTACAGCTGAAATATGTGGTTTATAAGTATAATTTGTATAATCTACTTCCTCTATAAACTTAAATATTTTTTCTATGATCAGCCAATTTGTTTTAGTCTACAAGATTCCCTCTTTAGGAAAGTTGACCATAGAGGCTGTTACTAGTAAGTAATGCAAGGCATCTGGAATCCTGGTACTCCTCTAACCCTTGTATGTTTGTATTTAAAATGGTTAAATTGGCTCCTTTTAATAATCTCTCTAGCCAATATTTGATTTCTATTTTTCATGCAATGCTTAGCAATTTTTGATTCTGCTCAATTTAGAATCTGGTTTATTTATGTAGAAACTTTGATAGCAAACAAATATACTGACCTTAACATAAGAAAATTAGGATACTGTGCTATTCAATTGAACTTGCATTTAAAAATATGCTTTCACTAACAGTGTATCATTTTTGCACAGAGCCTACCATACTTTTTGTCCTGATTCTTCTGAGAAATTTGTGAGGTCATGAAATTGTGAAGTGAATTGTACGGGAGTTAAATTTCCATCCTGTGACTGAGGAGAAGAGCTTTCCTCTGTATAAAGCTCACTCAAGAAAGTAAAAACTAAAACCATAATTTTACCAGCTGCAAAGACCCAGCCCAGAGACATGCTCCCTGTCTCTTTAGCGGAAAAATAATAATGGGTTATTTTGAGTTAATTCCCTGGAAGGATATATATGACATATATATTATATATCATACACATATATCTATATATCATATATCAATATACCTCTATATATCATATATCATGATATATTTTGATATGTATCAAATATATAAGATATGATACAAGAATATATATATGAAACATTGTACATAGGATGATGATGCCTCAGTCCCTTTCAAAGTAGGCACCTTGGGACTCCACGCAACTCTCCCAATTGCCATCAGCTGCCGTGTGGTATTTTCCTGAATCTCATCGATGGTCTGAAATCTCTTCCCTGTCAAAGGTGATTTTAGTTTGGGGAAAAGCCAGAAGTCACAGGGCACCAAATCTGGGCTGTAAGGGGGCTGAGTCACCTAGGTGATTTGATGTTTCACCAAAATCTCTGCACGAGACATGATGCATGAGTGGGCATATTGTCATGATGAAGCTGCCAGTCAGCAGTTGCTTATAGTTTCAGGCTTCTGCATCATCCAAATAGTTTTCGTGGAGGAATGTTCATGCTCAATGCAAAATTTGACTCAGATTTGTTGCTGTATTTGCTCAGTCATTTTGAATGCAATGGACACACAGTACACATGCTCACTCAGTGCTGTCTACCGTCCCTGCTGACTAGCACAGTGGAGTCATCATTGTTCACGCATGTGCATTCCAGTCCACTCTCCTTGGCTGCCCGGTTACATCAATGTTGTGCAAACTGTTCTCATTGTATTAACAATGGTTGGACTTTTCCTGGACAGAATACACACACACACACACACACACACACACACACACACACACACACACACTCCTTAAATCATGGCCAGCACTAGAGGAAGACAAAAGAAGTTATGGGCTTTCATGTAGTAAATATGCTGATTGCAGTCAGGGCTGTACTATTTCTTTATACTTGGGCATTGTCACCTAACAGTTTTACAGTAATTAGGTTTTGTATTTGATCTTTTTCTGAGATAAGAGCTGAGATGAAATGAGATAGATTATAAAATGATTAATTTTAATCCAGAAAAGAAATGCTGTGAGTCAAAAGAAAAGTTACATAATAGTGATGACATCAATGACATTTTCAGTGGTTCTTAAAAATCAAGCTCTGCAAATTAAATTTGTTTATAAGACTTGATTCTAATCTCAGTCATTGTGCCATGCTTTTTAAAGGAATTGTTACAGTAGCTGGGATTTGAATAGAAAGAGTTAAACATAGAGAATATTTAATTATATTTCAAAACAAATTACTCAAGTTCCATAATAAAAAAATTAAAAACTAAATATTCCTCCTTTTACTTGTTATATTAGACATTATTGTTAAAAGAGAAAAAAGATTAAGCAAGTTTTCATTAATTGTTGTACGAAGCTTGAAAGTGTCTGAGATCATTACTTTTAGCTCAAATTGCATACCACACAAAAGTGTGAAGCAACCTTGAACAACTTAACTCCTGTCTGCACTCTCTTATGAAAAGAGCATTAATGTCAAGATGAAATATTCTATACAGGTAATCCTAGAGTTATCAAAGTGATTATCAGATTGATACTATTATTTCTCAGCAGTAGCACATAACTATGGTCCTTCCTCTATGAAACACTTCTATAATTTAAATCTGAAATAAATAAAGAATATGTGGCATCTGCCATTGTGATAGAATTATTCTAGAATCACAAAGCATGGTAAAATCTTTCTCAATATATATCAGTTATAGTTATTTTTACACAATAAAGTGTATTGTCTCATAATTCATAGTAAAAGTACGTTGTACTGTGTAACCAAGAGAGTACATTCATCTAAGTTAAATAACTTTTTCTGGTATCCCAGTAATATATATCCATGAATAGAAAATTTAGGAAAAAAATAGAAGTATTTTTATATCAGTGCAATGATTACTAGGAGGTAGGGGGGATGTGGGTGGGTGAAGGTGGAAGAGGGTATATGGGGGATATATGGTAATGGAAAAACTACAATTAAAAAATACATCACTAAATAAATAAATAATAGACATATAAATAAGTAGAGGGAGGTATAGGGAAATATATAAATAAATACAAAGAAAAGAACTATAAATAATATTATTACTTAGAAATTATAGTGATTAAGTTTTAAGTTGGTACAATGTGGATGATGCATTTCTTGATTCTTTTTTCTTCTTTTATTGTTCTCCATGTACAGTTGTCTCCATTTTGCCTTCAATCATTTCTTGATTCTTAAAGCACATGATGTTTAACCCTACTTTCTTGTTTGGCAAATTAACAAATTTCCTATTAAAACAGATCATCAAGAAAAGTCAGTTGTTCTAATTCTGAATTTTTGCTTCCTCAGTGAGAATCGGAGAAATAAAAAAATAAGTAATTTATCTACCTCCAGTAAGTATATTACACATCTTATAAGACATACTTTAGGCTATGACTCCTTTTTGTTTGCTACTTCCTCAATTTCCACCGTTGTCAGGAAGACTACACAATTAATAGTTCTCATCATCTGAAAGGTACAGATTCCTTGAAAATTAATTAAATGGGCTCTGTTCATAACCTTAAATGTTTTTGTTGTTTTTATTATTATTTCTTTTAGTTGATTTGGAATTTTGTGAGGTGAAACATTCAACATGCATGAAAAGAAGTAATTATGCCTTTTCCTCCATCCAGCTTCCCTTTATACATAGCCTGAAATTGCATTTTCTCCAGCCCTCTCAAAACCACTTTATAATATGAATGCATATATTATTTTTCTTTGTTAAGTGAGGTCTCTGCCAGATCTCTGGCACTCCAGGCTTCTCCCATCTATACATTTCAGTATTTCTGATTGTTTTTCCTCTTTCCCCTCCAGAGGTTGGTGTCTTCATTCTTTTCACTATCTATCCTTATTCCTTTCATTTTTCATTATCATTTTCAGTGTACATTTATAGCTTCTATAGCCATATTTCTGTTGTTACATTGTCCTCACAGTTCCTAGAAATATTAAGTATGAGTGTAGGCAGTATTCCTGTACTAGACTAGCACAGTTTGAGAAGGTCACCTGGCCAGCCCTATCAGATAGCTGTGATCAATGTGGCATGTGGCCAGCCTGGTCCCTGCAACCTGCCACCAAATTAAGCATTGTTTGTAGTACAGAATCTCTTTAACTAGTTGTACAAGGAGAAAAATAAACTACAATAGGGCTCTTTATTGGAAATAGATTTTCCTGTAGTGATGACAGGGATGACAGTTAAAATTTCAGAATAGACTCTGGCTGTAGCACTGGATCAGGGTCCTGTAGGCTCTCTGCTAATTCAGATGTTAACAGTTTGGCCACTAGATTATGGGGAGTTTGGGGGAAGAGGGAGAGTCTGAAGTGAGGAATAAGGGTGTCCAAGATGTCAGGGAGGGCATAAGAGGAGCTTGGAACTGAAACATTTTGCTAAGCAGTATGGTAGAATTTCAATAAACAGTGTGGTTGCATTTTGCATATCAGGTCAAGGTCAGCCTTTCAGGTGATAACTTTGTTCTCACCCATATTCTGTCTTCTTGTTCTCATGAAACAAACACACGCGTATACTAGACAAATATTATCCCCATTTTACAGATGAGGATATTGAGACTCAGAGAGAGCAGGTCGAAAGAGTCAGTGTTAGAGCTGAGATACAAAGCCAGGACTAACTGACTTAAAGGCAAAGAAGTTGGAATTAAAATTGTTACATGATATCATTTTTAAATGTTCTTTACTATTTGCTAAAAGTTCTTGAAGATATTTAGTTCTTGCAGCAACTTTATGGAATAGTGTGGACCTTATTATTAATACCCTTTGCACATGTGGGAAGACTGAGGTTTAGAGAAGTAACTTTTTCAAGAATACTGGAAGACTGAACAAAAGAATTGACATCATTAAGTTGTACAATCTGGATTCATACACTGTAGGACTGTGATTCTGGAACCCATGCTCTGCTACTACACTATGCTCCCACCCCCAAATGCCTGCTGTTCTCTACAAAGAGGGCTTTGATAACACATGGCCAATAGTCATACATTTAGAGTTGTTTTTTTTCTGGTATTGAGTTAGCACTAAACCAATTACATTTTCCTACCTGGTTCTCCTTAAAAACAATGGCTAAAGATTGATGGTCAATAAACTGGGATTAGAAAGTGGTCTGTGACTGCAACAGAACCACACTCACTGGGGTTTGCGGAGTGAAACTTGGGGTTCAGATTTAAAATCCAAGTGTTTAATGTATCATTTATGTTAATTTGAAATTTCTTTTCTGGGAGAAGCACTTTGAAATTTTATCAAAGAGAAAAAAATAGATGTTTTATATTACCTACATCCAATATTCTAGACTGAGTTTAAATGTGACTTCTTGTTTGAAACCTTCTCTACCTGATCTAAAGAGAGCCAGTCAGACCCTTTTCTGTGTCTAAAGCACTTTTTTTAGGAAAAAAAAAAAACAAAACTAGACTTTTTAAAAAAATTTTGCCTTCTTCTAAGATGAAAACACTTTTTGTTATTTTGGATGCTTCTAGTAAATTCATTAGAGAAAAACCAATTTGTCATGTGTCTCCCATAACTTCTTTCTTCTGGTTATGTTTTTAAAAATATACTTCATTGATTATGCTGTTACAGTTGTCCATTTTTCCCCTTTTACCCCTTCCACCCCTAGCCCTCATTCTCTCCAGCAACCCCCCTACCCCACTCCACTTAGTTAATATCCATGGGTCATGCACATAAGTTCTTTGGCTACTCCATTTCCTATAGTGTTCTTAACATCCCCCTGTCTATTCTGTATCTAACAATTTGTATTTTTCAATTCCTGCATCGTTCCTCCCATTTTCCCCTTTTCCGCTCCCAACTGATTACCCTCCAAATGAACTCCATATCTATGATTCTGTTTCTGTTCTGCTTGTTTACTTAGTTTGTCTTTTACATTCAATTTTAGATAGTTGTGAATTTATTAGCATTTTAATGTTCACAGTTTTTACCTTCTTTTTCTTAAATAAGTCCCTTTAACATTTCATATAATAATGGCTTAGTGATGTTAAACTACTTTAGCTTTACCTTGTCTGGAAAGCACTTTATATGCCCTTTGATTCTAAATGATAGCTTTGCTGGATAGAGCAATCTAGGTTGTAGGTCCTTGCTTTTCATCACTTTGAATACTTCTTGCCAGTCCCTTCTAGCCAGCAAAGTTTCTTTTGAGAAATCAGCTGACGGTCTTTGTAGGTAACTATCTGCTTTTCTCTTGCTACTTTTAAGATTTTATCTTTACTTTTAACCTTTGGAATTTTAATTATGATGTGTCTTGTTGTGGTCTTTTTGGGGTCCATCATATTTAGGATTCTTTGTGCTTCCTGGAATTGTATGTCTATTTCCTTTACTAAATTAGAGAAGTTTTCTTTCATTATTTTCTCAAATAGTTTTCAATTTCTTGCTTTTTCTCCCCTCCTTCTGGTACCTCTATGATCGGAGTGATGGTGTGTTTGAAGTTGTCCCAGATGGTCCTTACCCTAGCCTTTTTTTTTTCTTCTTGTTCTGTTTTTTTTTAAGTTTATTTTATTATGTTATTAAGTTGTCCCATTTTTTTCTCCCCCTTATCCTCCTCTGCCATGCACCCCCCCACCCTCTAGCATTGCCCCCCACCTCAATCCATGTCCATGTGTTGTACCTAAAATTTTTTTGGCTTCTCAATTTCCTCTACTATTCTTAACCTCCTCCTATTTTGTGGCTACCAGTTATGCTTATTCCCTGTACCTTTTTCCCCCATTCTTCACCTCCACCACCACCCTGATATTTGCTAAAAGTGATTTATGTGATCTCTATTTCTGTGACTCTATTCCTGTTCTAGTTGTTTGCCTAGTTTTCAATTTTATTTTTAGGTTCAGTTGTTGATAGTTATGAGTTTGTTGTCATTTTACTTCCCTTCACAGTTTTTGAGATCTTCTTCTTTTTCTTAGATAAATCCCTTTAACATTTCATATAATAAGGACTTGCTGATGATGAACCCCTTTAACTTGACCTTATCTTTATCGGCCCTTCTATTTTAAATGATAGCTTTGCTGGACAGAGTAGTCTTGGATGCAGGTCCTTGCCTTTCATGACTTTGAATACTTCTTTCCAGTCCCTTCTTACCTGTAAGGTTTCTTTTGAGAAATCAGCTGATAGTGTTATGGGAACTCCTTTGTAGGTAACTCTCATCTTTTCTCTTGATGCTTTTAAGATTCTCTCCTTATCTTTAATCTTGAGTAACTTATGATGTGTCTTGGTGTGTTTCTTCTTGGATCCAACTTCTTTGGGACACTGAGTGTCCTGGACTTCCCCAATCTGGTTCATTCACCAGATTGGGGAAGTTTTCCTTCATTATTTGTTCAAATAAGTTTTCAATTTCTTGATCTTCCTTTTCTCTTTCTGATACCCCTATGATTTGGATGTTGGAACGTTTAAAGTTGTCCCAGAGGTTTCTTAGTATCTCCTCATGTTTTTGAATTCTTGTTTCTTCATTCTGTTCCTGTTGGATGTTTATTTTTCCCTTTTGTTCCAAATCATTGATTTGAGTCATAGTTTCCTTCCCCTCACAGTTGTTTCTCTGTATATTTTCCTTTATTTCACTTTGTATAGCCTTCATGTCTTCCTTCATTTTGCAATATACTCAATCATCTCTGTGAGCATACTGATTACCAGTGTTTTGAACTCTGCATCAGACAGGTTGTCTATCTCCTAGTTGCTTAGTTCTTTTTCTGGAGTTCTGATCTGTTCTTTCATTTGGGCCATATTTATTTGTCTCTGCTCACCTGTTATGTTGTAAGGGGTGGAGCCTTAGGTATTCGTCAATGTGGGCAACCTACTTTGCTGCATTGTGGCGCTATATATGGGGAAAGGGTCAGAGAGGGAATAATACTGCTTGCTTGCTCACTCGCTTGGCTCTCACCCCACTTTCTGTTACTTCCCTCACTTTCCACAAGCAAATTGGGCCTTTCTGGTGCAGATTCCCGGGTGGGTGGACTTGTGTATGTTCTAGGATCCTGTGGACCTCTCCAACAGACTCTCGTAGAAACAAACAGGGAGGCTGCCAAAATGAGACAAAGAAATATGACCCGAATGAAAGAACAGAACAAAATTCCAGAAAGAGAATGAAGGAAAATGGAGATAAGCAATCTACCAGATACACAGTTCAAAACGCTGGTTACTAGGATGCTCAAGGAATTCACTGTGTACTTCAACAGCACAAAGAAGACCCAGGCAGAAATGAAGGTTATATGAAGTGAAATAAAGAAAAATTTATAGGTAATCAACCATGGAGTAGATGGGACCAAGAATCAAATCAATGATTTGGAACATAAGGAAGAAAAAGACATTCAATCTCTCAGATTGTACCTAATACATAGAGCTGCTTCGACTCCCTGTGTTATAGCATGGCCTATAGTAGAAAAGCACACTCACAAGTTGGATGGAGGAGAACCTTAGGTAATTGCCAGGGTGGGCAACCCTTATGCAGATCGATGGCATCTCTGATATGTTGTTGCTGCATCATGGCTCTGTGTGGAGGAGGGCTCAGAAAAGGGTCAATGGCTGCTGCCTGGCCTCTAGAGTTTTTTCTGGGAGAAACTTGTCCCCTAACATTCTCCTTGATGCCACACAATTCAGTTTCTCCCCATATGCCACTGGTGCCCTTCCAGCTGCTGCTCTGGTGCTAGAACCCAGATGGAGTGAGTCTGCATAAGTCCTAAATCTACTGTGGACATTTAAGAGAAGATGTCTGAGAATCCCACAGTTTCTTCCACTGGCCCAATCCCCACTGGTTTTTACAGCTAGAAGTTATAGGGACTTATCTTTCTGGCACTGGAGTGCTGGGCTGAGTGGTCTGGCATGGGGCTGGGATCCCTTGCTCCTGAGGTATCCATCCCAATCTTTAACCACCACACATACATGTGGGATTGCCCATTCTTCATCTCCATATTGTATGTCTCCCGCCCTTGGATCTGTATGGATGAATGTAACTTCTTCAATTCCTTTGTTGTTAGACTTCCATACAGCTTGATTTTCTGATAATTCTGGGTGATAGTGGTTTTGTAATTTAGTTGTAATTTTTGCTGTAGTTGTGCGAGAGGAGCTGTGTTTACCTGTGCCTTCATTTTGACTGGAAGCCTCTCTTATAGCCAGGAGCCTGGAGGTGTGGGCAGCACTGGGAGAGGTCCGGGGTTGTGAGGCTGGACTGCTTGGTCCTCTAGTGGAGCCTGTTTGCTGCCATCCATCCAACTTCAGCACCCAGTGGGAAAGGAGAGAGCTAAAGCACTTTATACACACATTAACTGGAGTCCACAAGGATTGTGCTGCAATTATTTGTTTATATTTTAGATTGACCAATAATGACTTTGACCTATTAATCTTTTTCTCTCCATTAACTAGATTATGTTTACCAAATAATCAGTGTTCAAGAAACAATTGTTGACTTAATTATATACCCTTGAAAAGTAAAATACATGTTCATTAGTTTTAAAGAAATTAGGTTGTTTCATTTTTTAAAATTTTAAATATTTTTTAAATTTTTAATTAGTTGATGTATAATATTGTATTAGTTTCAGGTATACAACCCAGTGATTAGATATCATGTAACTTACTAAGTGATCATTCCCAAAAATCTATTTTCCACCTAATGCTATACAGTTATTATAATATTATTGACTGTATTCCCTATGATGTACATTACATTCCCCTTGACTATTCTGTAACCAGCAATTTCTATTTCTTAATCCCTTCACCTTTTTCACCCATCTTCTATCCCCCCTCCTATCTGGCAGCCATCAAAATATTCTCTGTATCTATGAGTATGTTTCTGTTCTGGTTGTTTATTTTGTTGTTTAGATCTATTTTGTCCAGTATAAGTATTATTACCCCAGCTGTTGTTTGTTTGTTCCCATTTTCATGAAATATCTTTTTCCATCCATTTACTTTTAGACTGTGTGTGTCTTTCAATCTGAAGTGAATCTCTTGTAGACATCACATGTAAGGGTCTTGTTTTGTTATCCATTCAGCCTCCATACGTGTTTTGATTGGAATATTTAATTCATTTGCATTTAAAGTAATTATTGATAATTACTTTATCTATCAATATGTATTCATTGCCATTTAATTATTCATATTTTTTCCCCTTCTTTTTCTTAGATAAGTTCCTTCAACATTTCTTATAATACTGACTTGGTGGTGATAAATTCCTTGAGCTTTTTCTTGTCTGGAAAGCTCTTTATTTATCCTTCAATTCTCAATGATAGCTTTGCTGGGTGGAGTAATCTTGCTTGTAGGTCCTTGCTTTTCATCATTTTCAGTATTTCTTGCCAGACCCTTCTGGATTGCAACATTTCTGTTCAGTAATCAGCTGACAATCTTATGGAAGCTCCCTTGAAGATATCTGCTTTTTTCTTGCTCCTTTTAAGATTCTTTCCTTGTCTTTCACTTTTGTTATTTTAATTATGATGTCTTGGTGTGGACTTCTTTGGGTTCATATCATTTGGGTCTCTTCACTTCCTGTATGTGTATTTCTGTTACCAGGTTAGGGAAGTTTTCCATCATGTTTTACATAGGTTTTCTTTCTTTTCCTTTTTTTCCAATTTACTAATTACTATTCTTTTCTCTTACATTTTTTATTATATTTTTCCATTACCATTTATCACCCTTATACCCCCTGCAATCACTACACTGTTGTCCATGTCCATAAGTCCTTTTTCCTTTTTGCTCAATCCCTCCAGCCCCTAACCTCCACTCTTTCCCCCACCCCAGAGCTGTCATCCTGCTTTCTATCTATGAGTCTGTCTCTATTTTGCTTGTTAGTTTAGTGTCTTCATTAGATTCCACATATGAGTGAAATGATATGGTATTTGTCTTGCTCTGACTGGCTTATTTAACCTAGCATAATGTTCTCCAGGTCCATCCATGTTGTCACAAGTTGTAAAATTTTCTTCTTTTTCAATGCCAAGTAGTATTCCATTGTGTAAATCTCCCATAGTCGTTTTATCCACTCACCTACTGATGGACACTTGGGCTGCTTCCATATATTGGCAATTGTAATTAACACTGCAATGAACATAGGGTAACACAGTGGAATCACTGGGTCTAAAGGCAGACACATTTTTAATTTTTTGAGGTATCACCATATTACTTTCCACAGTGGCTGCACCAATCTGCATTCCCACCAATAGCACAAAAGTGTTCTCCTTTCTCCACATCCTCAACAGCACTTGTTGTTTGTTGATTTATTGATGATAGCCATTCTGACTAGCGTGAGGTGATATCTCTCTTTTTTTTTTTTCAATTACAGTTGACATTCAACATTATTTCAAGTGTACAGCATGGTGGTTAGACAATCATATACATTAAAAAGTGATCCCTCAATATTTCAAGTACCTCATTTTGGTTTTATTTTGCATTTCTTTGATGACTAGTGATGTTGAGCATCTTTTTGTATGTCTATTTGCCTTCCATATGTCCTCTTTGGAGAAGTTTTCAGTTTATTGCTCTCTCTCTTTTCCTTCTGGCATCCTCATGGTGTGAATATTGGTATGCTTGAAGTTGTCCTAGAAGTTTTTTACACTATTCTCATTGTTTTTGTATTCTTTTTTCATTGTGCTGTTCTGATTGGGTGGTTTCTGCTTCCTCATCTTCTAAATCTCTACTTTGATTTTCTGCTTTATCTACTCTACTTTTTTAAAAGATTTTATTTATTTTTTTAAAGAGCGGGGAAGGCAGGGAGAGAAACATTGATGTGTGAGAGAAACATTAATTAGTTGCCTCTCATCTGCACCCCAACTAGGGACTGGGCTTGCAACCCAGGCATGTGCCCTGACCAGGAATTGAACCTTTTGCTTTGCAGCACAATGCTCATCCAACTGAGCCATACTGGTCAGGGGTCAACTCATCATCTCAGCCAATGCATTCTTCATTTTTGACTGTTTCTTTTTTATGTCTTTTATTTCCATTTTTTGTGTTTCATATTTCTTTGTTGAAGTTCTCATTAAGTTCATCTACTCTTCTCCTGAATTCACTGAGAATCGTTATAACCAGTGCTTTGAACCCTGCATCTAGTAGATTGCTTGTTTCCATTTTGTTAATTATTTTTCTAGAGTTTTGTTCTGTTTTTTTTTTTTTTCACTTGAGCCATGTTTCTTTGTCTCTTCATTTTGGCAGCCTCCCTGTGCTTGTTTCTATGTATTAGGTAGAGCTACTACAACTCTTAGGCTTGGCACAGTGGCTTTATGTAGCAAGTGTCCTATAGGGCCCAGTGGCACAGCCTCCCTAGTCACCCATGCCAGGCATTCAAGGTGCGCCCTCGTGTGGGCTGTGTAAACCCCCCTGTTGTAGCTGAGCCTTGATTGTTGTTGGCACCTAAGTAGGAGGGATTTATCCCCAGGACAATTGGTTGTGAGGGCTGGCTGTAACTATTATGGAAGATCAGTTGTGCAGGGGCCCACTTCTTTGGTGCTCTGATGCCCACCTAATCCACCCCTTGAGTGTGTCCCTGTGGAAGAGGTTGGGTGGTACTTCTATGTGGCCTAAAGCTGTCCACCAGGTGGGCTGGCTCTGGGGCCTCCCTGGAGATGAAGCCAAGGTTAGCTGTCACCTGTGCCTTGCGTGGAGCCACCCAGCATTAGCTACAAAGTGATCTGCAGATGACTGCCTCTTATGCAGGGCCTAGAGGTGCCTAGGAGAGGCCAAGCTGTGAACTAAGGCCAGTTGCTGCTAGTGCTGGGCCTGGGGACACTTAGCGAGAGTTATGGGACATGCTGAGGTTAGATGCTCTTGTTTGAAAGATTTTAGGAATGTCTGAAGCATGAGTTAAGATAGGCTGCTCTATGGAGAAGCCACTGGAAATGGCTTGGGGGTGGGCCCACAAGTTGGTGGGGAGGGATCTCAGGGAATCACCAGGGTGGGGCAAACTGTATTAACCAGGTTGATGGAACCTCAGACAAGGTACTCACCTGCTGGCTCTGTTCCAGAAGAGGAACAATGGCTTCTGCTTACACTTACACTTCCACTTGGGAGAAAGCTGCTCCTCCAGTTCTTGCCCTGATGTTGGACAACTCAGTTCCTCCCTGTGTGTCCTGGAGCAGGAACTCAGAACAAGTGAATTGGAATAAGTCCATGTGCAAGCCTGTAAGAAGAATTCTTGGGACTCCAGAAGCCATCCGGCTCATTTAGATATAATCTCTGCTAGTTTTTACAGCCAGAAATTATGGAAACTCCATTTCCCAGCACTTGAACCATGGGCTGGGGGCCCTGGTGTGGGGCTGTGATGTTTCACTCCTCGGGGGGGCCTCTGCATCCGAGATATCCCCCCTGATTTTTATCCAACAAATGTGGGTGTGGGACCAGTCCATTTTGCGTCTTACCCCTCCTACCAGTCTAAATGTGGCTTCTTTGTATCCTTAGTTGTAGCACTCTGTTCAGCTAGACTTCAGGCAGTTCTGAATGATGGTTGTCCTGTAGTTTAGTAGTAATTTTGAGGTGGTTGTGGGAGGATTGAATACTACATTTACCTATGCTGTCATCTTACTGGAAGGGCTTATTGGTACCATTTTAGTGTTGTACATGATGATAACATTTGGTCTGTCTTGGAACTTTACTTTTTACATTTGATTATACAAATACAAAGAATGAAGGTATAATAACTCTATGCTATTTATAAATTTGTTCACTTTTTGGTAAATATAATTATTTTACATTTAACTGCAAAAAATTGCTTGGTGTGAAAATAATATTCAACAACTTAATTGCAATTATATGGCTATTTAAAATGGTGATGCTGATCTGTATGTATTTACATGGGAAGATGTCTATAATACATTGTTAAGTGAATAAACAGCAGATTAGGAAACAGCAATTAATGTGTGATCTCATTTTAAAAAATAAGTTCTACATAGTTATAGAAAAAATTCTAGAGGAATAATAGTGGGAGTAATATTTCTATTCTTCTTTATAATGGATGATTACAAAGTTCTAGGTATGGAATTAATAATTTTAATCTTCATATTGTTTTAATTCTCACAATTATTTTATTATTGTAATCCCCACAGTAACTCCATTAATTATTTTATTGTTAATCATTATGCAATAATAATTATTATACAATTAATTAATTGCATATAAATATATGCTTAATTATATGTAAATATGTGATTAATTATATTTCTTGTCCCAGGCACTGTGTTATTATAGAGATACAGCTAAAAACCAGATAGACACAATACCCAGTGTTTTTTTAAAAAATTACAGTTTACATTTAATATTACTAGTATTTTGTATTAGTTTCAGGTGTATAGCATAGTGGTTAGACAACCATGTACTTGAAAATGTATTCCCCCCAATTTTCCAGTACTAACAGGGCACCATAATTAGTAACCATAATCTTATTGACTATATTCCTTATGCTGTACTTTATATCACCATGACTATTTGTTCTATTTTTTTATTTTTTATTATTGTTCTATTATAGTTGTCCCAATTTTCACCCACTGCTCTCCCAGTCAGTCCCCACCCTGTTGTCTATGTCCACGGGTCATTTATACTTGTCCTTTAACTAGATCCTTCCCCTTCTTTCCTCACTTTGTTTGTTTTGTTCATTAGGTTCCTGTTATACATGAGATTATATAGTATTTGTCTTTTGCCACCTGACTTATGTCACTTAGCATAATACTCTCCAGTTCCATCCATATATACAATGGAATATTACTTGGCCATAAAAACTCACCATTTGCAATAGCCTGGATGGACCTAGAGAGGGTACTATGGCTAAGTGAAATGTCAGTCAGAGAAAGACAAATAACGTGACTTCATTTATATGTGTAATCTAAAGAACAATGTAAATGAACAAACAAAACAGAAACACAGACCCATAGATACATAGAACAGACTGACAGCTCCCAGTGTTTTGTCATTATCCTAACTCTACAAATAAAAATTAGAGAGGTTGCCCCACCATCATCAAACTTCTGGTACAATTTCTGGTTCAAGTAAACCTACAGATTCACAAGGCTCCCATAGGCTACATTTATCAACAGTCTATTCGTATGGACATAGCATAGGAACCACAGTTTGCCAGAAGGCAGCATCAGGCCCTCCTTCCTGTGGGAGTCTTTGCAGCAATTTGCACAGTCTTCTAACAGCCATCATCTTTGGTCCCTCACATGATGGCTCAGACCCAAGAAGTGGGATCCACACTGGGTGGGTGTGGGAGCCAACCTGACATAAAAATGTCATTTCCCATGTAACAACTCCACAGGTACAGGGCCCAGGGTCTCTGTAGAAATCACTACCACCATCACCACCATCAGGTATTTATATTCATTTCTCCCATTCCAAAGAAAGTTTGTCAATCAGAGGTCATTTCAAACACAATCAATGCTACCTAGAAAAACAATTAATATTTAATTCCTATCGAATTACTAGGGAAACAGAACTAGAGAGTGAACAAGAGGTCAAATTCTTATGAAGAAGAAGGGGAAAGGGTTTTGTTAAGTAGCTTCACAACAAGCAAGTGGCAGAGTAGATCCAAACTTAAGTTTTTCTGACTCTAAAGCCTAGCTTCTGCAATGTATTAGATGGTTAAAAAATAATTTCTTGGAAGAAAGCTTATAGACAACATTTAATTCCTTCTTCAGACTTCCTGAATTCTTAGATTTCTTTTTGTAATAAGCATGAATTTCTTTGTAATTAGAAAGAAATATTTTCATTAAAAAGACTAGCAACATGAAAACATGTTTTTGCTATAGCATTAAATGAAAGTAGCCAGAAACAAAATGATATATACACTTGCATTGTGATTAGGATGATGTGAAAAGAAAGATGCAGAAAGGAAGAAGCTGAGGGTAAATATAATTGAGTCAGGATAGTTGACTTATGAAGGGCTTTTTTTCTGTTTTCCAGATTTTGTATGAAAGACTTACATTATTCTTAGAATAAAGTGAAATACATTTCTTAAAATAGAAAAGGAAATATATTTATCTTATAAAATATTTCAAATGTAAAAACCCGGAAAACATCATCCTAAGGTAATAGATTTAGTTCTGTATTTCTTTCTATAGGTGAATATACTTTACATAAAGTTTATGTTAGGAATTCAGAATTCTCAAATTATCTCAAAACACACACATGGACATGAAAGATGGGAAGGTAGATTAGAAAGCAGCTCTGTTCCATTCATGAAGGCCACTTATGCATTATAAGAATTTTCCCAGGGCTACTGCTATGTCTGTGTCCTAACATTATACTATTTTAGTGTGTTATAGTAACTTCCCTAGGTTTGGACTCACACGGTAGAATGAAAATACTATTGTCCAACTCCTTTCACAGGTTACTTGCCTGTATTTATCTCAGAATGTAGCTAATTAATATTTCATTTTCTTCCAAAACTCACATTTTGGGCTTTATATGATCCTTCTTTAGCCAAAGACTCATATAATTGGATAGCTGCTGTTATGTTTTGCATGCCAAAATTTCCAAATAACAAAGCATCAGCCATTTTCTCCATAGCTTTCAAGTTTCCCATGTCAGCTGCTTTGGCAAAGAGTATGTAGGCTCTGTTTCAAGAATATAAAGTTAGGAGTTTGATTATCAAAAATGCAATTTTCTATCTCCTCCTTCATGCTGCTTGTCTCTAGGACTCTGTTATGATTGTTCTTAACAATACAGTTTAGCCGAAGCCCATTACATCCCTAGACGAGTAGATTTTTTTACCCCTAGATTATTCTATGATTATAATTGAAACATATCTGACATAGTGAAGCTAATAAAAAGTAGAAATATATAGGATACATTACGTTTCAAGCTTATATACCAAGTGAAGTGAAAATTGAGGTACTTATCCTAAAATAGCAAACTGCAAGTTCACTATGAGTACTTGTTTTTTAAAATGAACTCTGAAATATATAACAATAAAAATCAATTAAAATAATAAAAATTATGTCACATCAAGGATGTTACTAGTATGAGAACAACAGCCCATTAATATTTTGAGAAAATTTAAAAAAAAATGCAACATATCCTTCAGCAGATCAAAGCCTGGCTGTGTGAAAAAACATTAACTTAACAAAAACTGATGGTTATAAGGGCTCTAGAGTTTGACAGCCTGGGTTCAAATTGTGGCTCCACCACTTAGTAGTTGAGGTTTTGGGCAAGTTACTTACCTCCCTGTGCCTCTCTCATCTATGGAATGGGGATAATAATAATGCCTATTTCCTAGGGTTGCTGGAAAGATTCAGTGAGGTAATCCATATGTAGTGTTTGGTATAGCAACTGGTACAGAGAAAGTACACAATAAATTTAGCTACTACTACTACTGCATAGGTTCTAAAATTTTATACTGCTGTAATTTTTGTTCTATAATTAGTGGGTAGATGGTGTGAAAGCTTAGTGATTGCAAATACAGATGCCATAGGATTGCCTTATATTGCATTTTCTGAGGGGTCAGAAGTCACTTGGACCTGATCTGTATAATAGAAGTGATGGAGAGACTTGCAAGGTCAAAACTTGTGTCAGAGACACAGAGTATTTTTGGGACTGAGTTTTACTATTATAACTTCCTTTTTGGTAGGGGTAAGACAAGAAAGCATTAACCCTTACCTGTGACCTTGACTCAAATGCAGTAACAAACACTTATCTACCATTGCTACCAACTCAGAAGGATTAGGGCACTTAGTTTTATACACCATCTTTCCAGGTGGATGCTAAAATAACCTGCTCTTGGTAAAAGACTGGAGCAGAATAGAATGGACAAAAAGAGATGGTACTGAGTAATATCTAGATAGGCATTAGGGTTCTGGATGGCAAAAAAAAAAATTGTCAGAGCATGCTGGGATTCTGGGGGAACAGAAAGTGAATAAGGTAGAAGGTCTCAAAGGTCAATGAATGCAAATATCTGGCATCTAGGGATACATTTGACATCAGGATACAGACTCCTATAGCCCTTTTGTCACATGGCTTGTTGTTGCAACTGTATAGGCTTTTGAGATGCTCAGACTTGAAGGGCATCAAAATGGACCATGGCAGGGAAAACTTGGACCAAAGGAGCCAGCAGTAAGATATATCCATTCACTGGTCCTGGGGGCAGCAATGGGTTGCAAAACCAATCCTACTATGTGTCTTTGATTCCAAGGGAAAGGTGGGTATCTAGATCCCCTATCAGGAAAGTCAAGGTGATCTAACAGATACTAGAAGCAGGACCCAAGGCTGGAGAAAGTTGTTGGCAAATTAGGTAGGATTAAAATCTAGGCTGCCATTCTCAAAAGGAAAATGTAGGTAAAACCGGGCAGCAGGAACATATCCCAAAAAGAAAGTTGAGTTAGGTATCTTGATTATCTTTAAAGGATTTGGTATTAGATCCTAAGGTGGGTGCTGGGGAAGGGGTAGGCTAAATACCTCTCTAGAACACATCAGAAAATTGGTGTGGGCAGCAGCATAGCTCCCAAACCTTCTTCGCTGATGGGAAGTGATTCTTAATGGTAGTTAACCCTGGTTGTCACTGAGGCTTCTTAACTCTTTCAGACAAGTTTGTATTTCCCTGACATACTTGCTTAACATCTGTCTATTCATCTAATAACACTGACTAATTCAGTGATTTTCCTCTCATACATACAAAGAGGCTGAAGGAATGAATGAGAGGACCAACTCCCTTCTTTCTTTTCTGACTTTGGCAGAATTACAAAGTCCTTTTGACGCTCCTTTTCCTCCTTTGTAATTTGGGGATAATAATCTATGTCTAATAATATAATAGTAAGCAATGAATAATATCACACACATAAATGCCTAGAACATTAACTAGCACAGGATAGATGCTTTTAAATGGCAGTTGCTGATGTTGTTATAACCAGGTTCATAGTGGAGTGCCTGCCCTTATCCTCTATACTCTTACACTTGCTATGAATTTTAAGAAAGAATTCCTGGACTCTGATGTTGGCCTCTCTAGATCTGGCTAATACAGCATTAGGATGCTTCCTTCAGGGCTAATAAGTTTGCTTAATTTGTCTGAAAACAAAAGATGCCTCCTTGGGAGTGCAGAGCGCAGCTTTTCTACTATTGGTTCAAGACATACTTGCTTTCTTCTATCCCACATCTTCCACTTATTGGTTAGAAGACTAGAGATAAAAATAACAAATGCTTATCTCCTGGTTACTATGTGTCAGGCATTGTTCTAAGAACTTGATTATATTATTTAGGGCAATAGGAGGTTAAGTAACTTGCCCAGGACCACATAGCCAGTAAATGGTAGAGCTAGGATTTGATGCAGGAGTTTTAACTAAAGACTTGAGGGGTGACCTCATACTGTGGCCCTCTACTGAGGGAAGAAGATATTTCTGACCCCCTTGAAGACAAGCAGACAAGTGAAAAAATGGACACGCACAGCTTAGTCACTTCTCTGCTATGTATTTGTGATCATCTCAATTTAACATCCTTGATTCTCTGTTCTCAACTTTTTAATGGAGAAGAATGAAGCTCTTAACTCATTAGTCTGTTTTGGGGATAAAATGGGATCACATACATGAAAGTGCTTTAAAACCAGAAAGTGCTGAACAAATGCTTAGTTAAGCAGAATAAAGCATCTTAAAACAACTACTGTAATTTAAACAACACATATTTATTATAATTTCATTTGGAATATCTAATAAAAAGCCAAAAGAGAATATTTTTACCTGAATGCTCAAGTAAGTGCCTTAATTCTGCATTTAACTTAATGTGGAGAAACCACAATCTCACATACAGTTCTATTTATTTAGGCTGATAATTTGTAGGATTCTTTAAATACTATTTAATCATTTTTTTTAAAAAAAGCTATAGGCAAATACACTTATTTGTTATTTCAATAAAATTTTAATGACAACTTAGATTTTGGAATGTGCTTTTTCTCAAGCTGGAAGTTTAACTTGCTTTATGTAACTGGATAAAGACTTACTCTGCTTTTTGTTTTTGGCTTTTAGACTGCTGGAGAATCTTGATGCCCATCTTAAATAGCTGCTCACCTTCACCTCTGAGATTTTTCTTCGCTTGCTTTCTTACTATACATGGACAAACAAGGAAAAGTAACATTGTTTTTGTGTCTTATATTTTAAAAATAATGTGCTGGTATGTTAGTTTGAGTTTTATGTTCCTTATTTTTTAATCTTCATTTCAAGAAAATCACTTTACCTTTGGTCAGAAGGTGAAAACTGCTTACAAAAGTACTCTCTCCCTGTCTTTTGTGAAAGGGTCTGGAGGATGGAGGAGAGAGGGATGCCTCTGATGGTAGAAGAGAAAGAGATATTCCAGTCTAGAAAAGGGATACACAGTCCTGCAAGCTGAAGGCAGGAAGCAAGGCCTCCAAGAGAAGGGTTTGCCGGGTATACTCTAGTGGCTGGATCTTAGATCCCAGCCTCTCAGCTCTCAGACTCCCTTATTTGAGCATGGGCCATAAACTTCAGGCCTATAATATTCCAGGAGAACATGAGGAAGGACATAGGCAATGGGCATCTCCAAGATGACAGATGTGCACCCAAGATTGGAGGTAAAAATTTTGCTCTGCCCAAGACCTCCTCCTCCTTCCCTGGAAACTTCCTAAGACCTTTCTAGACTGTCTGATAACTATTGGGGATGTGTAAAAGAGGAAAGAACTTTCCTCTTTTATTAGGAATAAAAGAGGGCAAAGTAAGTGTGCCACACCTAGAACCTTAGGGAAGACACACAGAAAGAGTATCAATAATAACTTGCCTTGTGGGATGGGAACTCAGAGTAAATTTTATAGGACTTAATAAAAATAAAGAAACAGAAATTTACCTGCTACAATCATGGTATTTCTCAAACATTTATATAACACCTCACAATTTTCAAAACATTATCACCAGTTTACAGATGGGGAAAGCTGGTTAGCATTATAGTCCTCCACCCCACTCCAACACACACACACACCCTTCTGCAAACTCACAGTGCCTCTTGAAGTCCATTACAACACTCCATGAAACCTCTGATTAGATGAACCCTTTGTGAAGCCATTTTAAAGGAAAGGCATTCTGGGATTTGAAGCCTCATGAACAAGACCACAAAAAACTTCAAGTGCTTCTTGTTTTTCTTCTACCTGATAATCTCTCCGAGTTGCTCACTTTGTTATTCAATCAATCTACTAATACCGGACATTTTAGCATCTAATTTCTGCTTTGAGTTATATAAGTGTTATTTATACTCATGATTAAGGAAGAAAGATAATGGGAAAAAGTCTACCAATATGTGTATGGAATACCAATTTTTCCTATTACCATGCTTTCAAAGAGCAAGAATACATTTTGAAAGGTTGACTGCATGCATATACATAAGAATAATGATTTACCACTACAGCTTTCTACCCATGGCTTCTACTTTTTATTTGTAATCCAGGTTGTGCTGACCAAATATATTAAAATTTGAGTTTTCTTTACTATAAGAGGGCTCAATTATCAGATAAAGTTATCTGACAATACTTTAATTTTCTTTTTATTGGTTCCAAATTTGGAAAAAGCACAGTCAGGAAATGATTTGAGACTACTCTGAACTTAATGTAAAGGATCTTCATGAGTCTGAAGTCTTCTGAATGGCCAACTAAGGACTCTGTTGTTCTGTCCTTATAGTGGCTGTAAGCTGAATGAAGTGTTGGGATGGACAGTAGCACAGAGGACAGAGGACAGAGTAGGTGTGCCAGAGAACTATTTAAGGCAGCAGCAAGGGTGGAATGTGCTCCATCTAGATGATTTTATATTTTAGTGTTTGTCAGAGACATAAGTTTTAGAGAGTTCTTGACATTTTATTACTTCTGCAGTCTTATCATTACACCATATCTAACATGGATACTATGACAGGCTCAATTGTTTCCCCTAAAATTTATATGTTGAAGTTTCAATCCCCAGTAATTCAGAATATACCTCTATTTGGAAACAAGGTCTTTAAAGAAGTCATTACATTAAAATGAGGCCATTGGGGAAGGGCCCTAGTCCAATATGACTGGTGTCCTTCTGAGAGGGGGAAGAGATACCACAGGCATGCAGGCACACAGAAAAGACCATGTAAGGATGCAGTGAGAAGGTGGCCATCTATAAGCCAAGGAGAGAAACTACAGAATGAAACCAACTCTGCTAATCATAGACTATTCCACTATGTAATAAGGCACTGTGGGAGTACAGGAGCCTTCTTTGTAAGTAACATAAACCTAATCTGATCGACGTAAGCAAAAGGAAGTTATTGGGGGTATTGAAGGCTCATAGAATCAGTAGGGTTGGTCAGGAATCAAAAGTATCCCTGGAAGCAGAAAGGCAGATACTGCTATGGGATGGACTAGAATCCACTGCTTTTAGGACTTTTTTCCTCTCTGATCTGGACTTCATGGAGGGCAAATCTGATGAATCTAGTTAGGGAAGACAAGGCTTCTTATTATATTCCTAACAATGTATCCACTGGGGAAGACCTAATTCCTTAAAAGGAACTTGGGATGGTGAGAACGGTGAAATGGGTGATGGAAAGCTCCCAATTAGCAAATGCCCACTTCAGGCATCTTTCCTTGGCTAAGCAAAATAATCTTCACAGGTGAAGTGACATTTTAGAGAGTTCTTGAAAGGTGGGTAGGTGTTTGTCAGGCCAAGAAGATGAAACTGGCATTTCATTAGGAAGAAATAGTCTATGTAAATGAACCATGGGTATGAAATGATGGGGGGCAGGTCTCAGTGTGGCTTGAATGAAGAATGAGGGCTTGAGTAACATGGTTGGTCATGCATTGCAGGCTGGCTGTGGAAGGAAATCATACTGACAGAGTCCTCAGAGGAGTAAAGAGGGAGTGAGAGGAGGCACTTGAGGTAATTGTGAAGGTGAAGGCAGGTTTGGTTGGAGAAAGAAGTGGCAGGAAGTGACTTTGATCAGAGGTTATTTTGAAGTCTGAAATCATATTGGTGAAATAGCTCTACATGTGGCTGGTAAAAGGCAGAGGAAAAATAGAGACAAAGATGACTTGAACTGAGGAGGTTTAGGAGTTAAGGCAAGATCTTTAACATGGATATTTAACCCTTCAGGTGCTGGTGGCTGACAGTTATTGATGAATGTGGGGGTAAAACAGCCCCAAACCCCTTGCATATGGGCAGGGGCAATCCTTTAGGGCAATTCACTCTTCAAAGTTCTAAACTTCTGAAAGCTTATCTTTGCTTAGTTCCTTCCCTTGCCTTATCCTTCATTCCTCACTTTTTCAGAGGTTGTACCACAAAATCTAGAACCCTAATATTTAAATAAACACCATCTAAATCATCTAGAAAAATCAAAGGGAAAAGAATAATTATTTTAAATCTCAAGTTATAATTAACATTCTGAAGCATATAAAGAATGATTGAGTGGACTTCCAGCCAAGATTGAGGCATAAGTAGACACACTGTGCCTCCTTGCACAACCAAAAGAAGGACAGCAACAATTAAAAAACAAAACAAAAAAAAAAACAACCAGAACTGACAGAAGATTGAACTGTACAGAAGTCTGACAACCAAGAAGTTAAAGAAGACACATTCATCCAGACTGGTAGGAGGGGCAGAATTGGGCAGTCTGGGCAGAGAGGGCTTGTGGCAAAGGGGTGGCTGGCAGACCCAGCAAGGCAGCAGATTGTGGAGCGAGGCATGGTGTGAAAGGCAGCTGGCAGGCTGGGTGGTCCCACATTTGCACACAGAAAAACCAGGCGAAACTGGGGAATGAGACAGACCACTCAAACCAGGGTCCCAGCACTGAGAAATCAAGCCTCAAATCATTGATTGAAAACACCTGTGGGGGATTGTGGTGCCAGGAGGAACTCCTAGCCTCACAGGAGAGTTCATTGGAGAGATCCACAGGGTCTTAGAATGTACACAAACTCACCCACACAGGACTCAGCACCAAAAAGGCCCAATTTGCTTGTCAGAAGCAGGGAAAGTAACTGAAATCTGGCAGAGAGTGGAGCAAGCACCATTGTTCCCTCTCAGACCCCTTCCCCACATACAGCATCACAACCCAGTGACGTGGGTTGCCCTGCCCTGGTGAACACCTAAAGCTCTGCCCCTCACTACATAAGAAGCACATCAAGACAAAAAAAATGGCCCAGCCAAAAGAACAGATCAAAGCTACAGAAAAAATACAACTAAGTGACGAAGAGGTAGCCAACCTATCAGATGCACAGTTCAAAACACTGGTAATCAGATGCTCACAGAATTCGTTGAATTTGGTCACAAATTAGATTAAAAAATGAAGGCTATGCTAAGTGAAATAAAGGAAAATGTACAGGGAATCAGTGGTGATGGGAAGAAAACTGGGACTCAAATCAATGGTGTGGACCAGAAGGAAGGAAGAAAGAAACATCCAATCAGAAAAGAATGAAGAAACAAGAATTCAAAAAAATGAGAAGAGGCTTAGGAACCTCCAGGACATCTTTAAACATTCCAACATCTGAATTATAGGGGTACCAGAAGGAGAAGAGGGAGAGCAACAAGTAGAAAAATTATTTGAACAAATAATTTTTGTTCAAATAAAGTTCTTTGTTAAATAAAGAACTTTATTTAATGTTAAATTAAATATGTTAGAATAAATGTTAAAATTTTTGTTAAATAAAGGAGAACTTCCCCAATCTGGCAAAGGAAATAGACTTCCAGGAAGTCCAGGAAGCTCAGAGAGTCCTAAAGAAGTTGGACCCAAGGAGGAACACACCAAGGCACATCATAATCACATTACTCAAGATTAAAGATAAGGCGAGAATCTTAAAAGCAGCAAGACAAAAGAAGAGAGTTGCCTACAAAGTAGTGCCCGTAAGACTGTCAGCTGATTACTTAAATGAAACGTTACAGGCAAAAAGGGGCGAGAAAGAAGTATTCCAAGTCATGAAAGCCACCTACATCCAAGATTGTTCTATCCAGCACAGCTGTCATTTAGAATGGAAGGGCAGATAAAGTGCTTCCCAGATAAGGTCAAGTTAAAGGAGTTCATCATCACCAAGCCTTCATTATATGAAATGTTAAAGGGACTTATCTAAGAAAAAGAAGATAAAAAAATGTGTACAGTAAAATGACAGCAAACTCACAATTACTAACAACCACACTTGAAACAAAAACAAAAGCTAAAGAAAGAACTAGAATAGGAACAGAACTACAGAAATGGAGAACACATAAAGGGTTATCAACAGGGGAGTGGGAGGGAGAGAGAAGGGGAAAAGGTATAGAGAATAAGTAGCATAGATGGTGGGTAGAAAATAGACAGGGGGAGGGTAAGAATAGTATGGGAAATGTAGAAGCTAAAGAATTTATAAGTATGACACATGGACATGAACTAAAGGGGGGGAATGTGGGTGGGAGGGTGTGTGCAGGGTTGAGGGGAGTGAAGGGGGAAAAATGAGACAACTGTAATAGCATAATCAATAAAATATGTTTAAAAATGACTAAGAAATTAACAAGTGAATTATCTTTTAATCTGACTAAAACCAGGTGCTTTAATCATAAAATGAGACAAAGTAATAAAAATGGGAAAGTCTTTACCCTTTAGAAAATCTTGTCTATACAGACACTACATCCTTCTTATCTAAATTCAATTGTATTTAATATAAATCAACTTTAGCTTCTGATTTTCTAAATAATGCATTAGAAGAGATCTTCACATTTGCCTTTAATGTGTAACAATCCCAGATAAGGAGGGAAAATAATGATCCATTACTAAAAGTAACATTCCATCCTAGAAAGAATGACTCAGAAAAGAATTAGGGCAGACATAGATGCAATTAATTCAAATGCACTTGAATAAGAGCATAGATATTTACAAAAATCAGATTTATTCATACTGTCTCCAGATCATTGTTGTCAAACATAAATATCTCCACTGGTATTGATAGGACACCTAAATACTTATATATAAACTGTATTATGAGTAAAATGAGATTTTCCTCTTTAAATACCTGCTAAGCAAAACTTGAAATAACAAGATTCTGACTTAAATTTAATTCACTATCTGAAACTCTTAATTTAGCAGAAAGTATGATTGATAAAACAAGTGAAGGATCAAAACCAATATATATTATGTTATAGTAGGAGCTAACATTTGTAAAGCACTTAGGCACCAGGCAGTTTTCTCATTGATTGTAAAAGGAAGCAGCTATTATTATTCCAATTTTATAAATGAGGAGATGTAGGCACAGAGAGGTTAAGTAGCCTGCCCAAGGCCATATAGTTGGTACCTGGCAAACGAGGATTCAAATCTAGGCAGTCTGACTCAAGGGTCTGTGCTCATAATGCTGCTTTCCAGAGTCACATAATATGCAGAACCATATGATAAATGAAAGAAACTATCAACTGGTGAAAAATTTGCAAAGTGGGTCCAAAATATATTTTAAAAATAAATTTATTGTAATTTGTTGTAAGTATTTTAGACAATATGTTGTTTCTCTATATAGTAATACTTTATCTGATATTATTGAGAAATGTTTCCTATAAACCATTTTTCACATTAGATGAATCATATCTCTTTATTTTGACTGTTTTCTGATGTAAATCTGTGTAAGAAATACAATATATAAATCTACTTTTCCCAGCAGAATATAATGGGTATGATTTAACCTGGTTTTGATTCAGAGCATCATTATACACACTGGATAGTATCTGGTTTGGAAATGATTATGTAAGAAGCCAGTGCGTGTTGGGAGGCCTTGGATAATGGTAAGCTCTTCGGTAATGAGAGGAAACAGAGGAACCAACAGAAAGATGGAGACACGCTGTACTCATGGCCCTCTGGGGGGCAAGAGTGCCCGCTGAAAGTGGCTGGGTTGACACTTAGCTGCTTATTAGTACCACCTTAGTTTACTGTTTTTCAAAGGGTACATATGATAATTTTAAGTGGTACACATACAAACTAAAATTTTGATAGTTAATATATTTAATATATTCATATGTAGATACTATTTGAGGCAAGTGATACTAAGCTCCATTTTTTCTTTAAAAATTATCATGAAATATTTCAATCACACAAAAAAATTCAGAAAGTACATATTACCTTTTCCTTTTACACATACAATTTAACAGGTGGTAACATTTTGCCTTGTTTGTTTTAGGTATCCCTGTATGGACACACCTAAAGCCTCTTCTCAAAATTCTTTTTTTAAAAGATTTTTTTAATCATTATTCTATTACAGTTGTCCCAATTTTTCTCCCTCTGCCCTCCTCTGCCCATGTCCCCCTACTCCCACAGTCAATTTCCACACTGTTGTCCATGTCCATGGGTCATTCTTATATGCTCTTTAGTCCCTTCCCCTTCTTTCACCACTATCCCCCTCCCACTTCCCCTCAGGTCATTGTCAGTCTGTTGCATGTTTCCATGCCTGTGGTTCTATTTTGTTCATTAGTTTATCTTGCTCATTAGATTCGTCTTATACATGGGATCATATGATATTTGTCTTTCACCAACTGGCTTATTTCACTTACCATAATAGTCTCTAGTTCCATCCATGCTGTCCCAAGAGGTAAGAATTCCTTCTTTTTTTACTGCTGTATAGTATTCTGTTGTGTAAATGTACCACAGCTTTTTTATCCACTCATCTACTGATGGGCACTTAGGCTGTTTCCAAACATTGGCTATTGTAAATAACATTGCTATGAACATAAGGGTACATTATAGTCTTTTGAATTGGTGATTTGGGATTCTTAGGGTACATTCTCAGCAGCAGGATTGCTGGGTCAAAAGGCAGTTTTTCAATTTTAGTGTTTTGAGGAAATCCATACTGTTTTCCACAGTGGCTGCAACAGTCTGTATTCCCACCAACAATATACTAGGGATCCCTTTTCTCCACATCCTCACCAGTACTTGTTGTTGGTAGATTTGTTTATGATGGCTATTCTGACCAGCGTGAGGTGATATCTCCTTGTGGTTTCATTTGCATCTCTCTGAAGTCCAGTGATGCTGAGAATCTTTTCATATGTCTATGGGTCATCTGTATGTCCTCCTTGGAGAGTCTATTCAGGTCCTTTGCCCATTTTTTAATTGGATCTTTTGTCTTCCTGGTGTTGAGTTGTATAAGTTCTTTATATGTCTTGGAGATAAAACTCTTTTCCAATGTATCACTGGCAAATATGTTCTTCTATACAGTTGGCCCCGTTTTCATTTTGATGATGATTTCTTTAGCTGTGTAGAAGCTTTTTAATTTGATGTAGTCTCATTTGTTTATTTTTTCCTTTATTTCCTTTGCCCTAGGAGATATATATTAGCAAAAATATTGCTATGTGGTATATCTGAAATTTTGCTGCCTATGTTGTCCTCTAGGACTTTTATGGTGTCACAACTTTATTTAAGTTGTTTTTTTTTAATCAATTTTGAGTTCATTGTGGCATATGGTGTAAGTTGGTGGTCTAGTTTCATTTTTTTTTTTTCATGTACCAGTCCAATTCTCCCAACATCATTTGTTGAAGAGGCTATTTTTACGCCATTTTATGCTGTTGCTTTCTTTGTTGAATATTAATTGACCATAGAGACTTGGGTTTATTTCTGGGCTCTCTATTCAAAATTCTTTTTCCTTGCTCCTGCTTAGGAGGTAGCTATCTTCCTGAAGTTGCTATGTAGCTCTTTTACTACATATATGCAACCAATATTATTTCTACACTTTATATAAATAGCATCATACTCTATATACTTTTGCAACTTGATTTTTCACTTTTTGAGATTTATACAACTAGACACAAGTAAGCTTCATTCATTTATTTTAACTACTGCCAACTGTCTGGTCAAAAGTCTTTGTTTTAATAGACACATTTATTAATTCATTCCTCTATTATTTATCCTATCCATTCCAGAGACAGAAGTTTTTTCCACTTCTGTGCTACCAAAACCAAATCTGTAATGGAAATTTTTGCACACACTTTTTATAGAGATGTGTGAGATTTTCTATAGGATATACTTCTAAAAATGCATGTGCTTAGTGTGTGGTATATGCATTTTAAATGTTATTAGATATTATAAATTGGTCTTTAAAGAGGTGTATCAAACTTATACTCTCATCAGGGATGTATAAGGCTTCCCATTTTATCATATTCTGGATCACTCATGAAGTTATCTGATATATTTTTGCCAATCTGTGAAAAGTGATAAATATTTGCTATCAAACTTGCATTTCTAAGTATCTTTATTGGCCATTGGTTGTTTTCTTCTAAGAATTGTTTATATGTATTCTTTGCTCATTTTTAAATTTGGTTTTCCTATTGCTTTGTAGATGTTATTTATGTAACCAATACTTATTCATTGTTGACTATGTTTGTTTCAATTATTTCTAGTCTGTGGGACATTTTTCCATTTTATAAAATAATTTATTTTTTGTAATAATATAAAAGCTATGAATTTTGCCATTACACTTTTATTTTTTCTTTTCTAAGAATTTCTTTCTATTTTAACATATTTTATTGACTATGCTATTACAGTTGTCGCATTTCCCCCATCTTTCCCCTCCACCCTGCACACCCCCTCCCACCCACATCCCCCCCTTTAGTTCATGTCCATGTTTCATAAGTTCTTTAGCTTCTATATTTCCCACACTATTCTTGCCCTCCTCCTGTCTATTTTCTACCCACCGTTTATGCTACTTATTCTCTGTACCTTTTCCCCCTCTCCCCTCCTACCACTCCCCTGTTGCTAACCTTCCATGTGATCTCCATTTCTGTGTTTCTGTTCCTGTTCTAGCTGTTGGCTTAGTTTGCTTTTGTTTTAGGTGTGGTTAATATCTGTGAGTTTGCTGTCTTTTTACTGTCCTATTTTTTATCTTCTTTTTCTTAGATAAGTCCCTTTAACATTTCATATAATAAGGGTTTGGTGATGATGAACTCCTTGAACTTGACCTTACCTGAGAAGCACTGTATCTGCCCTTCCATTCTAAATGAGAGCTTTGCTGGATAGAACAATCTTGGATGTAGGTCCTTGACTTTCATGACTTGGAATACTTCTTTCCAGCCCCTTCTTGCCTGGAAGGTCTCTTTTGAGAAATCTGCTGACATTCTGATGGGAACTCCTTTGTAGGTGACTGTGCCCTTATCCCTTCCTGCTTCTAGAATTCTCTTCTTCATTTTAATCTTGGCTAATGTAATTATGCTGTGCCTTTGTGTGTTCCTCATAGGGTCCAAGTTCTTTGGGACTTTCTGAGCCTCCTGGATGGACTTCCTGATAGTCTATTTCCTTTGCCAGATTGGGGAATTTCTCCTTTGTTATTTGTTCAAATAAGTTTTTCATTTGTTGCTCTTCCTTTTCCCATTCTGTTACCCCTATAATTTGGATGTTGGGACATTTAAAGATGTCCTGGAGGTTCCTAAGCCTCTCCTCATTTTTTTGAATTCTTGTTTCTTCATTCTTTTCTGTTTGGTTGTTTCTTTCTTCCTTCTGGTTCACTCCATTGATTTGAGTCCCAGTTCTCCTCCCATCACTATTGGTTCCCTGTGCATTTTCCTTCATTTCACTTATGAAGGCTACAGCCTTCATTTGTTCATCTAATTTGTGACCAAAATCAACCAATTCTGTGAGCATCCTGATCACCAGGGCTTTGAACTGTGCATCTGATAGGTTGGCTATCTCTTGGTTGCTTAGATGAATTGGCTCTGGGGCTTTGATCTGTTCTCCTGTTTGAGCCTTTTTTTTTTTTTTTTTTTTTTTTTTTTTTTTTTTTTTTTTTTTTTTGGTCTGGTCATGGCTGTTATGTAGTGAGGAGCGGAGACTTAGGTGTTCCCCAGAGGGGGGCAGCCAGTCACTGGGTTGTGACACTATATGTGGGGCAGGGGTCAGAGAGGGAACAATGGCACTTGCTCTGGTCTCTCCAGGATTCCAGTCTCTTCTGCTGCTTCCCCTTTGCCTGGATTATCTGCATGCAAATGTGGGACCACCTTGTGCAGCTTCACTGGGTCTGCCTATTGCCAACTGTGCCTGGGGTCCACTAGCCGCTGCCTGCATGCCTGGGATCTGCTAGCCCCTGCTACCTGCGCACTCAGGTCCGCCAACCTCCACTTTTTGTGCCACAACTCCATCCCTCTTACCGGTCTGGATGAATATTGTTGGACTTCCATACAGTTCAATTTTCTATCAGTTCTGGTTGTTTTCTTGTTTCTAAATCTTTGTTGTCCTTAATTTTGGTTGTGTGAGGAAGCACAGTGTGTCCACCTACACCTCCATCTTGGCTGGAAGTTAAGAATTTCTTCCCTATGCCAACCTATTTTTTAATAAAACAATTCAGCTCTGATATTATTCACTTGGGTCTTTAATCCACCCCACCTGGAATTTATTTTTATATATGAGGATGAGTTCTGATCTTAATCTTCTTCCAAATGAGAACCAAATGCATACGTACAACTGATTATCATTTCCAGTCAATTTATAATTTCACCTCTTTTATATACCAGGTTTCCCTGTATATATGGGATTCTAGACTCTTTAATCCATGTGTCAATGCCGTACTGTTTATATTATAAATATTTTATAGAAAGAATCTAGTAGTGCAAATTCCTCTTATCAATAGTTTGTCAAATTCCATGAAAACTTCTTTGGGCAATTTTATAATTAATTTGGCAAGAAATGATCTCTTAGACTTTTGAGTCTTCTCATTCAAAGCCATAATTACTCTTCATTTATTCAGGTATTTTTGTTCTTCAATAAAGTTGTACACTTTCCCTCTTTTTCTCAAATACCTTGTATATATTTTGTCAGACTTCTTCTTAGGTAATGTTTAGTTTTTATTGCTATTTAAAGCAATTTTTTGTAATTTAATTTTAATTTTTTATCTCATATACAATAATGTTTTAATTTTATATACTAATTTTTAAATCTGGTAACTTTGCCAAATTGTATTGATCTCATGGATTAACAGGTTTTCCTGAATTTTTCAACACAGATATCATATCATTATGATGAATTGTTCCTTTGAACACTATGCGATGATGCTCTTTCTCCCTATAAATGCCTTTATCCTGAAGTCTATTTTATCTGATATTAGTATTAGCTTTCTTTTGTGTGGTATTGCATGGGATATCATTTCCAAACATTTTCTTTCAGTCTTTTTGTGTCATGTTTTAAGAATATCTGTTGCAAACAGTATATATCTGAGTTATAATGCCTTTATTTTAACCTAAGAGTCTCTGTCCTTACCCGTGTTTTCTTTCTGGGCTGCGTTCAGGGCAATTTCTTCTAATATTTCTTTGATTCATGAAAATTCTCTTCCACAGTGTTTAATCTTATGTTTAACCTATATACTCACTTAACTTAAATGAACACTTCATATTTCTAAGTTCCACTTGTTTTTTGTACATATATGTCTATTCTTATTTTTCATGATGCTTTGTCCTTTCTTATACTTTTTAACCATTTTTAAATATGTTATATTTAGTCCATAGATTTTTTCACATTATTGTTCTACTATGTCAAGACTTGGGGTGTATGCTTTACATATTGTGTGTGTGCATGTATGAGGTGCATGTATGTGCAAACTGACTTTCACTAAGTAGTTTTTTAACTGGTGAATTTTATAAAATTTTCTTGTTAGCTCATCTCTAACAAGGCTTTTTTAAATGGAGGAACTGTGGAAATGTTTTTTCCAGGGTGGTTTTCTGTTGTTTCTGCCAGGTTTCCAGACTCAATATCTCATTGATTGAAAGAGAATTGTATATATTAACACATAGGCTTGAAAATGTTCACCAAAAATATCAGGTAGCATAAATTCAAATCTGTAAAAGGTGTAGGGCTGTGCTGTTGGCTTTTCCAGGAAGTTGATTTTCCTGATGAGAGCCTAAGTGGAGGAAGAGCTTCCTTGGTGTTTGCCTATAATGATGGGTGGGTGGTTGTTTGTTTTTCCTAATTTTCCCTTTCACTGAACGTACAGCTCTATGAGATTCCTACTTTTATTCACAACTTTTCACTCCAATTCCATTCTTAAAAATCCAGATATCTTTTTGGCATTCCCAGCCTGGGATTTAAAATTCAAGGCTCTATTACCAGCTCTGATCATAGCTTGCCAAAACATCAACTCACATGCTTATTTTTCATCATTTCTAGCACTTGAGGATTTTAGTTTCTTATGAGCCCAGTTCTACATTAAAAACATAATAAAAGTTTTTTATGCTGTAGTATCATTTTTAGATATTTGTAGAAGCAGAATTCTTATATTGGACTAACCAGCCATTTTGCTAGAATGAGATCTCTTGAGTAATTTTCTTTAAAATCAACTCATTTACATAAAATTTGTGTAAAACTTTTAGTAATAGGAAAGGTATTAAATGGTATTCAGGTTGTGTTTCCTGATAAGCAGACTCTGAAGAGTTCATGGTGTTATTGAGAAGTGCCCTTGTGTAACAGGGGGGATCTGGCCAGACTGCTGGGCAGAGGGGAGGGACCCTCAAGAGGGGTTGGGAAGTTCTAAAGGTGGCAGGATTGAAATTGCAACTGAAACTGCGTGACAGATTTCCATACCCTCCACATCTACTCACAGTGTAACTCAACATCACTTCAAGTGTTCCCCCAAGTATTCACTCTTACAAGGCATTTATGAAGAATGTATATTTTCACCAAAGATTTTATAGTGCAGAATGAGAAGATCATTAATTCCAATAACAAAACCCACTCTAATGGTTATTGTAAGCAACAGTGAGTTAAAATGCCAGTTGGGCCCTGGCCAATGTGACTCAGTTGGATGGAGCATGGTCCTGTAACCGAAGGGCTACAGCTTCCATTCCTGGTCAGGACACATACCTAGGTTGCAGATTCAGTCCTGGTTTGGGAATGTAAACGGGGCAACCAATTGGTGCTTCTTTCTCGTATTAATGTTTCCTTCTCTCCCTTCCTCTGTCTCTTAAAGCAATGAAAGAAAAAGTCCTAGGGTGAAGATTAAATAAATAAATAAGGGACCCCAACTTTGAAGTTTTATTGGTTTCTCAAATTAACACAGCCAATAATCATCTTTCTGGCTTTTCCCCTCTCCATTCTCTCCATATTTCTTCTTCTATTCTCTTCTATTCTCACTCTTGCAAAAATAAAATGACAAGATTTCTCTTTCTGCCTCTGCAGTGCAATTTCTTTCCATCCCTGAATACTTGGGAACAGCTGACACCAGGCTTCTGTGTGGAGTTGGAGGTGGGGGATTAAAAAGGGGTGTTTGCCTGCCTTCTATCCACAGATGCATATTAAGTCATTTTTCCAAACAAGGTCAATGATCACTGTACAAGGCATTCTGGGAAATAATATTTTATTTTCTCAACCTCACTACAAGTAGATTTGTATCTGGTTGACCAGTGAATAAATATAATTCTAGAAATATAAATCTAGGAGTATTGTGGGTTCTAGGCTTGAAACTTGGCCCTGCTTTGCTAACTTCTCTAATAAGAGCTTGAGCAAAAGATTGGAAGTCATGCTTGTCAATATTTTGAATGACAAAACTAGAATAGATGATGAATTGATTAATGTAATCAATGAGTTAGAATAACACTATAAAATGAGCACAATAAAATTTAATAGACATGAATATAAAATCTTATGCTTAGATTTAAACATGTAGATGAACATATAGGAATAGGAAGATAACTGGCTGTAATGATCAATTTTATGTGTCTACTTGGCTGGGCTACAGTCCCCAGGTATTAAATGAAACACTATTTGTTGCTGTGAGGGTATTTTATAGATGTTTGTAAAACCCATAAGCAGGTGATATTAAGCAAGGGAGATTATCCTAGATAATATCAGATGCCTTGATGTAATCAGTTGAAAGGCTTTAAGAATAGAACTGGGATTTCTCTGAGGAAGAAAAATTCTACCTGTAAACAGTGGCTTCAGCTCCTGATCTGGGAGATCTGGCCTGCCCTTTCTGATAGCCACACAATCACATAAGCCACTACCTTGCAGTAAATCCTTCAACATGTGTCATTGGTTCTTTTTTCTGGTTGAGCCCTGACTGATACACTGGTTTAGTACTTTAGGTGAGCAAATATTTCAATGTGTTGTAAGTTCATTATACATCATTACTGTAAGTGATGCCAAGATCATGTAACAGGATCTTAGAAACAATATGTATGAGCACAATATTCTGTGAGGTAGGGTAACAGCACCACTGTATTCTGCATGGAGCAGTCAATAGCAGGATTATTTTGCCCAGCTCTAACTGCCATAATTTAATACAAATACAAACTAATATTTAAGAACACTGTTGGCAAGTGATTTTGGTTTAATGTAAGTTAAGCACTTTATATGAAAGATGAATTAAATAATGCTAGAAGCTGCTTTGTACAAAATAGTGAGCTTAGTCCCAAGTATTTAAGTAGGAGTTTGTTATATGCCAGGAATGCCTGATGAAAGATGATGTTAGATTAGATGACATCTAAAGTCCTCTAATTCATTCTAAAATTCTGAAATTTTACTTTTAATAACTGTACTACTAAAAGCCATTCTTTTAGTTTATGCCATCTAATTTCTTTGTCTGGAAAACCTGGTATGTTGAATGTCTTCTGATTGCCTTCCTAGATCCACTTCACCCTGTTCTGTGCCTTGGTACACTAACCCACATGGATTGTTCCAGTAGACTCCCTTCCCCTCCAGCTTCTGGTTAGGTTGGGCTGAAAGGCACCAGCAGGAGGAATGGAGGGTAGGAAGAGTCTGAAGTAGGAGTATTTTATTCTGTGGCTTTCCATTCTGGGTGGCTGCAGGTAGGCTTGGTCCCTTGACCTAAGGTCACAGTTCTGTCACAGATGCCTCCCCACATTTCTCTTTGCTTTCCTTCTTAGCATTCCAGTAGCCACTGTTGTCCTGTGACTTTTTGAAGGCCTAGGGTGGTAATGCCATTACTGTTCTAATCTTTGTGGTTTCCCTATATACTGTCTGCACTTTTAGAAATAGTCCTTTTATTAAACTTTTCTTAAATGACTCAGTTTAAATGTGCCATTGATTCCCTGTCAAAACCCTGATACTTTGAGTGACACACATGTCAACGTTCTTATGTTATATCTACAGCACTCTTCAATTGAGCATCAAGCCAGTCTTTTGAGGTAAATATGGAAAAAAACACTCTTAAAATATTAAGATTTAAAAATTTAAAAAATATTTGTTGAAGCAAGACTCTCATAAAACAAACAAGCAGTAATAACTTTTCTATATTTACTTCTGTCAGAAGGACACATTTTCTAATTTTTTAATTCTTAGTCAAGGACTTGCTTGTTGATTTTTAGAGAGAGGGGAAGGGATGGAAAGAAATACCAATGTGAGAGAGCAACATTGATCAGCTGCCTCTCATATGCACCCCCACAGCAGATAAGTCTGCAACCTAGGTACGTGCCCCGACCTGGAATTGAACTGGTGACCTTTCAGTTTACTAGATGATGCTCCAACCAAATAAGCCACGCTGGCCAGGGTAACACATATCCTAATTTACATAAAGCTTGATGAAAGAATATTATAACCTGTAAGGCAGAGCTTCTCAAATGTCCTTAGAACATTTAGATATGCGGCAATGAATGCATGTACACTCTCTAGGTGTCAGGAGGACAGGAAGACATTTTTTAAAGTCTTGGGTTTGATAATTCAATTGTGCATTTTGAAATATATTGCATACATTATCAGCTGTTAGTTCTAAAGTAGAAAAATTTCAATTATTTACCATTTTTTATAAATTTCCCTGAAAACCTTCAAGTAAATTTAGTGCTCAGGAAATTGAAGCATCTTTACCATGTAAGTTCAATATTTTCCCCAAACTGTTTTGAGATGTATGGGATTAAAATCTCTTTATATTGTCAGCTTACTTTTGTGAAAGGCATAATGGCTAAGAGCTGGAGGACTTAGGCACCAGACCATCTAAGTTCAAATCTCAGTTTCCCTATTAAATATTAGTGTTATGATACTAAGCAAATTATTGTATTTCTCTGTGCTGCAGGTTTCACATTTTATAAAGTGGAGACAATAGTAGCCTATTGTCTTAAATTAGATAAAGAACTTAATATAGAAAATGCTGTTATAGTTAGCTTGTTATTTACTATTACTAGACATAATATAACCACTTGCATACAAAGGAAAGAAATGTCATTTGAAGGGTGACATTATTTACTCTTTTAAACTGTAGAAGCTCTCTTAAACAACCTTTACTTACCTTATTTGCCAAATTAATCAACGCTTTTTATTTCTTCTATCCAGCTTACTGAAGTCCACCTGTACTGAATGCTTACAGCTAGTGGGATTCTCTAGTACCTGTGTGAATTTCTGTTCCCATTTATTGCTTACCCAAAATCGGAAGTGCTTGTTCCTAAACCTGTTTATACCAGTTATATTTTTATTATAATTATGGAATTTAATAACACAATATGTAAACTGATTGAATATAAATGCAGAATGAAAATGTGTTTATGTAAAATGATTGAAATACTATGAAAAATCTTGACAAAGGAGAGTCACTAAAAATCATCCAATTTAATTGTAGGTGAAGCAACTATAAGTGAGTGGGGGAAGAGTCTGCAAACTGCTGGAAGGATTCTGCCCAGTTTACTCCATAAATGTCTTTAGTTTTTCATTTCATTGAAACTCTGAAATCATTAGATGATGCATTTTGAGTGTGGTTTATACTAGAAATGCCAAGCAGTAGACATATGCTAAGTAAAGGCTGGCCATGTTTCTAAGTAAAAAATGGTCAAATGAAATGTTTCAATGTATCTGATTTAGATTTAAAATAAATTAAAGATATGTATAATTTTTATACTGCCATTAAAAATGAATCTTAATTTTTCAGTCAAAAATGTTTTCCTCTCTTAAGTATGTTCATAAAATAAAATTCATACATATCTGTTAGAAAACAAAAAGTTTCCATGCATAAGACTTAAATAAAATGTTGAAATTGACTCAATTTTTATATTTGAACACCAGTTAACTCCTATACACAGAATCTATTTGCAGACATTGTTTGTATTGTCTACACCATTTCTGCATCTAGAGAAATTTATGCATTATTCAGGTATGTCTTTACTAGGGAGAGTTTTAGATAGACTAGGGAAAAAAGGGGCATTATATTAGTTTTGATTTTCTTCAGAGTATACGGGTTTCTATTAGCAGAATAGCTGCTAATGTTTTAGCCACATAATTTCTGAGAATTTTCCCCATGAGTCCTAATTATCAACCCTGCTTATTATCATCAGTACAAATTCCGAATCTAAACAAGAGACAGAAATGTCTAGATTTAAGACTTTGTGTATATAAATATTACTAAATGTAAGACTTTTCAAAAAGTAGCTTTAAAATTCTAGATTACACAAAGTTATTTTAAATTTACATGTGAAAGGGAATTCAACTTACAATAACTTTGATATGTTTTTGAAAGATCTTTACTTTGAACTCCTTTTATTCTCAATTTACGTTGATTCTTCTTTTTTTCTAAGAAATTTTCTTTATTATTGATTACTTTGACCAATTTTCTTCGTTCCAAAATATGTGATAAAAATTGTTTGATTTCATTTGTTGATATCTACAAAGAAAAAGATTTTTTCATTTTGTTGTGTAACTTTAAAAACAATAAAAAAGCAAAAAATGTATTTATTCATGGGAATAGTTAAATGCAATCACCCTAGTTCCTGCTTTTTTTAAATAAAAAATGACTTACTTCACTTTAACAATTTATATTTTATGAATGAAAACCTTTAAACCTAATAATGCATTGTCATTTGAAATGGAAAGACAAGCATTAAAATTTCAGTGTTATAGATAAAATAGTAAGAGATTTTAAGCAGTTTTACTATTCTGCTGTGAGTTGTCATGGTAATATCAACTGCATGAGCTTAAAAAAGATAAGAAGCTGGTACTACCTTACACATTACAACAAATTTATAATGGATAGAAAGTAAGAAAAAGGAAGGAGAAGAATTATGAAGGCATAATTTTGTGTAATAGAAAATAATGCAGATTTTAAGAGAGCAAATTAAACAGCTTTACAGAGATACATATTCATGACTTACATATATACTTTTTTCAGGGAAAATTATACTGGAAGATTAAAAAAATTCTTAGTCAAGTACTACTTCCAAAAAGAGTCAAGATAATTACTTGCTTTTTAATTTTTTTTTCAGTATCACAATTTAAACTCCTTGTTTCTGAGGCCACTTTTCTGGACTGCTTAACACCTTCCCATGTTGTAGCAGAGATGCCAGAGCAGTGGCCCAGAGGTTGGAGCATGTAGGGACATGAAGCTCTGTAAGAACTTTTTTTTAAACAGCTTTATTGAGATATAATTTCCATACTATAATTATAAATGCATGATTGCACATATAAAGTGAATTTTACATTTAAAGAATAAAATGCAATGGTTTTTTGAATATTGACAGATATGTGCAACCATCACCACAGTCAATTTTTGAACATTTTTATCACCTCTAGAAGAAACCATGGATCCTTTAGGTATTATCCTCTGTATTCTCCCATTCCCCCTACTCCCAGTCCCAAGCAACCACTAATCTATGTTCTAGCTCATAGATTCCCCAATTTTGGAATTTATATAGTATGTTGGCTTTAGTATCTGCCTTTTTTTCACTTAGCATAATATTTTCAAGGTTGATCCATGTTGCAGCATGCATCAGCACTTCATTCCTTTTTATGGCCAAATCATATTCCTTCTAAGGGTCTACTACATTTTGTTCATCCATTCATCTACTGATGGATATTTGGGATGTTTCTACATTTTGGCCATTATGAAGAATGCTGCTACAAACATTCATGTGCATTCATGTACATTTCTGTGTGGATATGTAAGCACTTGGAGTGTGATTCTTCTTATTGTGGGGTGGTTAGATTCAGCAAATAAAAATACAAGATGCCTAGTTAAATTTGAATTGCACATAAGCAACAGATTTTTAAAAGTATAAGTTTGTGCCAAATATTGCATGTTAAAAAATAAATCCACATTGTATAATGGCTCAAAATCAAGAGGCCAGTGCTCAAGTCAATGGCAGCTCTGCTCCATGCTTTCATTCAGGGACCCAGGCAGATAGAGGCTGTGCCATCCTCAGCATGTGCGTTCTAAGGTTTCCCTAAGCACTGATATCTAGCAGGCAGAAAGGGAAAGAGCATAGAAAATCATGTGCAGAAAGGGATTTTCTTTTCTTTTCTCTTCTCTTCCTTTTCCTTCTTCTCTCTTCTCTTCTCTTCTCTTCTCTTCTCTTCTCTTCTCTTCTCTTCTCTTCTCTTCTCAATAGGCCAGACCTAGAAGTGGTATACAGTGCTTCCAGCCACTTTCCACTGAATGAAACTGTTTCATAACCCTACCTAAATGCATGGGGAGCTGGGAACATGCTACCTGGATATCATGAAGAAGAGAACATGGATGATGATGACTGCACAATATTCCCTGGTACAATGGGATTATCATATATTATTGCCATTGAAAGAAAAAATACTTTCAATTCAAAAATAGCCAATAGCTAAGTTAAGGAGGAAGTACAAACTTGTCAAATTCCTCTGATAGTCTAGTGTTTCTATCTCCCTCTACAGTGGCCATTGTTTCCTGATATTGATTCCTTTTTCACCCAGTGGGAATGGGTAGAACATAGCTAGCTGCAGCAAGTATGACGAAGCCCCAGCAAACAGAGAGCCTTTCTCTAACTCTCAAAAGCATCCAAAGATTCTATAATTCAATGACGATTACTTATTGAGTGTTTATCTCAGGCCCTGTTCTAAGAGCTAGGGAGACAGCCATGCACAAAAAATATCTTTGCTCTCATGAAGCCCATGTTCTGGTGGGAAATACAATAACCAACTGATAAAAAAGTTGTTGTTTTTAAAGAGTAAGGGGGTGAAAGTGATAAAAATGGGTGTTATTTGGTATAGGGTGGTTAGGTACAAGTTCTCTTATTACATTTGAATAGACCCTTATGTTAGGAAGGAAGAAAATAGTAATAAAATTACCTCAGGAAAAAGAGATCTGGCAGGGGAAACATCAAATGCAAAGGCCCTGAAGCCTTTGGAGCTGATGGAGCAGAACGATTGGTAGTGTTAGATAGGACAAGGGTCTCAGGGTCTGGGCAGTTCTTACTAAATGCTCTTTTGCTAATGTTAAAATGTAGCACAGTATTTTGCAAATAGAGCTGTAAACAGGAAGTGCTTGACAGGTGCCCAGGAACATTGATAAGTGCAGCCAACTGCAAGGAGGAAATCAATGTGTGATTAACCAAATAGGGTACATAAGCAATGTCTAAGCCTCCCTTTTGGGGAGATAGCTTTGGATGTATCCCGTCTTCTTTACTTGCTGCAAGTAAATAAAATTACCTTACAACAACCATGTCTTGTTCTTGAGAACATCCCAAGTGGTGAACCCCTTGATTTCGGTAAGAATGGGTGGAGAGTGTTAAATGCTGATGTAGAGAGGCAGCTCTAAGGAGTGTGAATCATGGTTTTTTGTGAAGGAGAGACCCTTGGAGAATTCTGAGTGGAAAAGTGATATTGGCTGATTTAAATTCCAAAAGGATTACTCTGGCTGCTGTGAGGAGAATATTATGTATTGGAGAAAGAGTGAGAGGAAAGGAGGTCACTAAAATAAACTAGGTTAGAGATGATGGAGGCAGTGGAGTAAAAAGATGGTAGGGATTAAGTGGTGATACTACTTAGTTTTTTTGATACATTTCAGAGGTATTATTGGCAGGAATTTCTGTTGAAGAACTTATGTCTTTCAGTTTTTAAACAGCAAACCCAATTATGTTTTAAAAATTCAAGTTTAAAGTACATGTTTTACAAGTATGTTTTTAGATTCCCAAATCCCATTTATAGACTAACTATAGCTCTTAATAGAAGTGACATGGTGCTTCAATAATCTCTTACCTAGTCCTCTTGCTTCTTCACTGCCCTGTATCCTCAAGATTCATGTTGAATGAGTTTTTCTCAAGCATCCTTATGAACATATCATTGCCCAACTCAGCAGCCCTCAGTCCTCAGTGACAAAAGAATGTAAGATTCTTTATAGTCTGTCCTAAAAATGTCATAGTAACCCTATTTCTTACTACTCCCACACCTACACAAATATAATGATAGCTAAACTCTTCTCCCTGTTCCCCAAATAGAATAGGTTCTTCCCCACTTATTTTCTTGCCCTTGCTTCATAATTTTCATTGCCCTGTCTTTCCTATTATTCCAAATATCACTCCTGCTCCTAAGCCCAAGTCAAGTCCCTCTCTCCAAGCCTCTCACATATCACTCTGACCCACAGGATCTCCCTTTCCTCTGATTTTGTGGTATCAGCCCTTTTGGTTAGCAGTAGCTCACTGCTCTACATTATTAAAGCTGAGGTCATTCCACATTATATATTTCCTGTTTTATCTACTCAGTTATAGAAGCTTCAAAACATTTTAGTGTAGTTCTGATTTTGAGTAGAGTGTCTTGAGTAGAGGGGAGCCTAATGAATGCGTGGATTTCTTCATTTTGGAGAAATCCCTTATTTTCTTAAGGAAAGATAAGAGCATCCTCTCAAAAAAAGAAACTAAATGATCTGTGGGCTTGGAGAAAAAAAGATTTCAACTTATCTCACTGTACATTTAATCCTAATTTATCTGTGGCTATGTTATGCTTCTAGTGCCAGGAGAGAAGGAGACATTTCTCAAGTTAGACCCAGTCTTACGGCACTTTGCTTGAAGACAGAGAAACACACACACACATGCACACACACGGATGGGGCACTGGGAAGCAGAACCTATTTCAAAAAGCTTTTTGTTTAAAAGGATAATTCAGTCTGCTAAGGCTAGAGGTTTGACTCTGGGTCTTTACATTGTTTTATTTGGATAGTAATTAGTTTTACTCCTGAAAGAATGCCCTATATTATTTCTTAAACATAAGAAACTTTGATAACTTGTTAACTTATAACAGATAACTTACTCAAAATCATCCATTCTAATTGTTTATACCCCTAAATAAATGTTACAAATATTTAAAATTTCATTTACATTCCCTTCCTAATATTTTCTGTTCACCAATAATTAGCTCTATCTAATTGTGGGCAAGTTCATTAGTCTCTCTGTGGCTTAGTTTAAAGTAAATGTAAATGTAAGATGGAGGTAATAATATTGCCTATCTCATTGGGCTGTTGTGAAGAGCAAATAAGTTGATACATGTGAGAAGCTTTATACATAGTAAGTACTCAGTAAATATTAGCTATTATTGTTATTATATTGGCTATATATGTTTTCTCTGTAAATCAATATTTCTGTTTCTGTGTTTCAGATTCTAAACTATCAGGACCTAGATTATCTGGCTAATTTGCTCTGTTATTCAGTGAACTGTGATATTTTGAGCCTGGGAAATCAGTAAATATTATTTGGTTTTTTGAAATACTGTTTTTTATCTCTTAAGCAGACTACCTAAAAACATTTTTACTGGTAAGAAATACTTTATGTTATACATTTTTTTTTTGGTACTAATTCACCTCTAAACACAGTGAAAAGCAATTTTACCATATCCTTGGCCCCCACTGCTGCCTGGGAAGTATTTGATACTGAATATAAGTTAGCCCCCAAGTCCCATGCTTATTCTTTATTAGAATTTCAATAACAGCACATGACTAATGTTAATGAGCCTCCTCAGAAAATTATTGGGAGGCAGCAAGTGTGAAATAATCAACTAACAAACCAACCTTGTTCTTTAAGAGCTATACAAATCAGTGACTCATTCATTCAACAAATCCAGGCTGGGCATTCACTAGGAATTGAAGATAGGCAAACAAGACAGAAGAATTTTCAGATCTTATGGAGCTTCCTTTCATCTGGGAGAAGACAGACAATAACTAGTAAATAATAAATGAACACATTAGTATCAGATTCAATACATGCTATGATGAGAATAAAACAAGATGTAAAAAAAGAGTGAAATGCAGAGTGAAGCAGGGTTTGTGCACAGCTACTTTAGATCAGATGCCCAAGAAAATCTCACTGAAGAAGTGACTTGGGAACCAAGAATTTAATGACAAGAAAGCAGTCCTGCACAGATATGGGGGAATAACATCTCAGCAGAGGGAACTGCAAGTGCCAATGATCTAAAGTGGGAACAAATTTGTATGTTTTAGGAATGGAAATAAGGTCCAGTGGGTGACAGACTGTGAGCTAAGGGGAGAACTGTAAAAAAGAAAGACACAGAGAGAAGCAGTGGTCATATCAAATGGGGACATGGTAAGGAGTTGGCATTTTATTTGAAAGATGAGAGGAAGACATTGAGGGTTTTAAGTGACAAGCTCTGATTTACATTTTAAAAAGAAAGAACATTCTGGCTGATGTGTGAGGAAGGGATTGTACAGGATTGGGGTCAAGAAGAACAGTTAAGAGACTATTGTAGTCAACCATGTGAGGCATGATGTGATTCAGGTGAGTGCAGAAGAAATGGAGGTAAACTATATGGGCATATTTAGAATATGTTTTGGAAGTAGCACTGATAGGAATTAGATATGCACTGGATATAAGGGTAAAAGAAAAGACAAAGACAAAGATAACCTTGTTTCTTTGGCTAGCCCATCTGAGTGGTTGGAGATTCCAGTTATAGAGGTGAATAAAAGTAGGGAGCAAGTGGGAATTTTGGAGAAGGGCATCAGTCTCACCCCACCTATTTGCATACCTGTGCTTGTGGTAATGTCTCTGAATTGTGTGACTATACATATATGGAAAACAAAATGTTTTGTTTTGTTTTGTCTAAAAGGGATGGGAAGTTTAAGAACTGGAAGGTAAGGATTCTTAGCCTGTCAGTGACTTACTTTCCCTAGGGTACAACAATCAAAGTCATTCTTGGTTTCTTTAACGATCTGTGTCCTTTTTTCTTTCCTGGCTCAGATGCCTCAAAATAGTCACTATTTTTTGGCAATGGGTTATATCCTAAATTCTTCTGAAAAACTTCTCTGGAAAAAGAGCACATGAATAGTAAGAACTTATTGAATCACCATCAGTGAGCACAACAGTGACAAACTAAGATTAGCTCAGCACCTCCTCATTAGTGGCTCTTGTGTAGTTAGATGAATGAGGTGCTACAGGGCTATGGCAGAGAGAGCAATTCAGGCTGCTGTTATTGTTTTGACAAGAGAGAGAAACTGAATTTCCGCCTTCCCAACTAGGTATACATGTGGATTCCATGTTTAGGCCACTACATTTCCAAAGAGCACGAATGTTAGTGCCCTGGGCACCATCAGAGAAAGCCAGGTTAGTGAGACAGCCGGGAGATAGTGGAAAAAAAGAAAATGAGTTTGCCTATAAGAAAATCAGGTTTCCCTTGGTCATTGGTTTTCAAAGTGTGGTACCTAGAAGAGCAGCATCAGCATTTTGTGGGAATCTGTTAGAAATGTAAATTCTAAGCTCAACCTTCATGTCTATAGGATCAGAAACTCTGGGGGTGAAGTCCAGCAATCTGGGTTTTAACAAGTTCTCCAGGTAATTCTGATGCATGCTAAAGTTTGGAAACCCACACCCTGGGTTAAACTAAGGAAGGTAGTCAGCAAATTAATGTACAATTAAAGTACACACAAAAAAAGAGTACACATGTAACCAAGGCCCACATTGAAGCAGATGTTGTTTGAATTATGCTTTAATCAGGAATTTAAGGTATATCAGATTTTTCAAGCTTTCTAGTCCTTAAATTATGTATGTGTGTATGTATGTATATACATATGAAAGAAAAAAGGACCAGAATTTTTTAACTTGAAAATCCCACTTTAGTAGCTTTAGTAGTGATTCTCCCTTAAAATAAGATTTTATTTATGAGATGCTTAAATTTAGGCAAAAGTGGTTTGGGTAATGGTATTAGTGTTTTTCATTTTTCCTAGTTTATTTTCAGGTAAGAATTAAAACAATTAGAACGCTTTTTCCTGACATGCCTAAGACATTTTAAAAACAAAGCAGGTATGGAAGTAGCCACCCCTGACTTAAAAGAATAGCTACATCTTACAGAGAAGAAATAACTCATTCATCATTAAAAAAAAAATCTTTCTCTTAGCAAAGACAATACTAGTCATTGTATTGTATATTTGCACATCTACCTTCTAAAGTCACCAAATAAAAACAGTAGACAGCTATTCAAGGATAACTTCTTAAAAGTATGAAAATAGTGAAGTAGAAACTAAAATAAAATAGCATGAGTGACACTATTAACATAGTGATAATATAACATTCCTATTAGTTGCTAAATGCATTATAAAGGTAGCTTTCTGAAATTTGGAGAACATTACATACTGAAGTATTTATATTCTGTATTTTTACATGCAAGAAGCAGAAATCATTGTAAACATACAGCCATATTAATTATTCATGGTACAGTAGATAAGTGGATTATTAAAATCAAAAGGTAGCCTAAGAAAACTGGTTTTGGTATTCATTTTAGCAAATTTCCCCCTATAATGTTCATTAGAGCTACTGATAGTTTATATTTTGTCCCTAATACAAACATTGCTGAACAATTACATGATGTCATTTATAAATATTTATTTTATTTATTTTTTTAAATTTTAATTGTTGTTCCTGTACAGTTTTCTGTCTTCTACTCCCATCCCAGCCCACCGCCCCTGCCTTCCCCAGGTCCCTCCCATTTCCACCCCCTCAGCTTTTGTCCATGTGTCTTTTATACTTGTTGCTCTAAACCCTCCCCCTTTTCCCTTGAAATTCCTACCCCTCTCCTCTCTTGTTCTGAATTTCAGTGTCTTTGGTTATATTATGCTTGTTTGTTTGTTCTGTTGATTAGGTTCCTGTTAAAGGTGAGATCATATGGTATTTGTCTTTCACTTCCTGGCTTATTTCACTTAGTATAATGCTCTCAAGTTCCATCCATGCTATCGTGAAGGGTAGGAGCTCCTTCTTTCTTTCTGCTGTACAGAATTCCATTGTGTAAATGTACCATAGTTTCTTGATCCATTCATTTACTGATGGGCACCTAGGTTGCTTCCAACATTTGGCTATTGTAAATTGTGCTGCTATGAACATTGGGGTGCATAGGTTCTTTTGGATTGGTGTTTCAGGGTTTCTAGGATATAATCCTAGCAGTGGAATTGCTGGGTCAAAAGGTAGATCCATTTTTAGTTTTCTTAGAAAATTCCATACTGCTTTCCATAGTGGTTGTATCAGTCTGCAATCCCACCAACAGTGCACTAGGGTCCCCTTTTCTCCACAACCTCTCCAACACTTGTTGTTTGTTGCTTTGTTTATGATGGCCATTCTGACTGGTGTGAAGTAGTATCTCACTGTGGTTTTAATTTGCATCTCTCTGATAGCTAGTGATATTGAGCATTTTTTCATGTGTCTCTGGATCCTCTGTATGTCCTCCCTGGAGAGTGTCTATTCAAGTCCTTTGCCAATTTTTTAATTGGGTTGCGTGTCTTCATAGAGTGGAGTTGTGTAAGTTCTTTATATATTTTGGAGATTAAACCCTTGTCTGAGGTATCATTGGAAAATATGTTTTCCAAAACAGTTGGTACTCTTTTTATTTTAATACTGTTTTCTTTAGCTGTGCAGAAGCTTTTTATTTTGATGAGATCCCACTTGTTTATTCTTTCCTTTATTTCCCTTGCTTTAGGGGACATGTCAGTAAAAATGCTGCTGCATGAAATATCTCAGATTTTCCTGCCTATGTTCTCCTCTAGGACTTTAATGGTGTCACGGCTTATATTTAAATCATTTATCCACCTTAAATTTATTTTTGTGTATGGTGTAAGTTGGTGCTTGAGTTTCATTTTTTTGCATGTAGCTGTCCAGTTCTCCCAACACCAATTGTTGAAGAGGCTACTTTTACTTCATTTTATGTTGCTGCCTCCTTTGTCAAATATTAATTGACTGTAGAGAATTGGGTTTACTTCTGGGCTCTCTGTTCTATTCCACTGGTCCATGTGCCTATTTTTGTGCCAGTACCAGGCTGTTTTGATTACCGTGGCCTTGTAATACAGTTTGGTGACAGGAACTGTGATCCCTCCTACTTTGCTCTTCTTTCTCAAAATTGCTGCAGCTCTTTGAGGTCATTTATGGTTCCATATAAATTTTTGAAGTGTTTGTTCTATGTCTGTGAAATATGCCATTGGTACTTTAATAGGTATTGCATTGAACTTGTAAATTGCTTTGGGTAGTATGGACATTTTGATTATGTTAATTCTTCCGATCCATGAACATGGTATATGCTTCCATTAGTTTGTGTCTTCCTTGATTTCTTTCTTCAGTGTTGTGTAGTTTTCTGCATACAGGTCTTTTACCTCCTTGGTTAGGTTTATTCCTAGGTATTTTATTTTTCATTTTGCTATATTGAATGGGATTTTCTGTTTGATTTCTGCTTCTGCTCTTTCATTGTTGGTATACAAAAATGCCTTTGATTTCTGGATATTGACTTTGTATCTGGCTGTTTGGCCAAATTCATTTATTAGGTCAAGCAGCTTTTTGGCTGAGTCTATAGGATTTTCTATGTACACTATCATGTCATCTGCAAATAATGATAGTTTTGTTTCCTCCTTTCCAATTTGGATGCCTTTTATTTCCTTTTCTTGTCTAATCGCTGTGGCCAATACTTCCAATACTATATTGAATAGAAGTGGTGAAAGTGGACACCCTTGTCTTGTTCCTGATCTTAGTGGAAAAGATTTTAGTTTTTGCCTGTTGAGTATGATATTGGCTGTAGGTCTCATATATGGCCTTTATTATGTTGAGGAATGCTCCCTCAATTCCCACTATCAGTGTTTTTATCATAAATGGGTGCTATAACTTAAATGCTTTTTCCACATCTATTGATATGATCATGTGATTTTTGTCTTTGCTTTTGTTTATGTGATGTATTACATTTACTGATTTGCGCATTTTCAACCATCCTTGCATCCCTGGGATGAATTACACTTGGTCATGATGTATGATCTTTTTAATGTATTGTTGGATGTGGTTTGCCAATATTTTGTTGAGGATTTTAGCATCTATGTTCATTAGCAATATGGGCCTCAAGTTTTCTTTCTTTGTTATGTCTTTATCTGGTTTGGGGATTAGAATGATGCTGGCTTCATAAAAAGAGTTTGGGAGTCTTCCATCATTTTGGATTTTTTGGAATAGTCTGTGAAGGATAGGGG